>VZQC01002730.1:0-21520 GCA_009823505.1 Rhizomys pruinosus
GATATAGGATCATTGAAATTATAAACAAAATTGACAGTGAAAATAATCAAAATAAATAAAAATAGATGAATTAATAAAATTTGATATTAAAAGTAAGATATTTTTATTTTTAGTATATTTTGTGTATTTCATACATTTTCAGTTCAATTTAGACATATTCCCCTTTCCTTTCCCCTCCACCTCACCCCAATTCATGCATTCTTCCATACATGTCCTGCATCTTTCTGTCATTCTTTTTAAAATTTTTCTTTGCAAAGATTTACTGCTTTGGGCAGAATTTAACTGTATCAATCTGTTCTTTGAAACAATCTTTATGTTATTGTTCCCTCCCATTTGTATTGCTCCAAAATATGCCTGTATAAGTGTCATATATGTACCAGAATTGTGTCATCCAGGAATATACTGTATGTTATCTCTGAAATATGTTTAGGAATTCACATTTTTCCCTTTAATTTTGTATTACTCTAAAATATGAATACATACCTTCCACACAAATACCTTAATTAGCATGTCTGAATATGAGTGGTAAGTTAATTCTAGGGCCCATTAAGAGATTCATATTATTAGAGCACAGTTACTTTCAGATAGAAAGAAATATAACAATAATGTTGCTCAGCTTGCCTTTCAATTGGGAGATTTGGTGCTAGCATCCACAAATGAGGGAAACCATTCTGTTTGTTTCTTTGGGACTGTGTTACTTGACATAGCATAATGGCTTCGAGTTCCGTCCATTTACCTGCAAAGTTTGTCATATCATCTTTCTTTACAGCTGCATAGAACTCCATTGTGTAGATGTACTATATTTTTGTTATCCACTTGTCAGTTGAGGGGCATTTGGGTTGGTTCCAGCTCTTCGCTATTGTGAAGAGAGCTGCAATAAACATAGATGTGCATATATATTTGCTGTAGGATGAGTCTTGTGGGTACATATCCAGGAGTGATATGCCCTGGTCAGGTGGTAGGCTTATTTTGATTCTTTTAAAAGTTCTCCACACTGATTTACACAGTGTTTTGTTGATTGTACATTCCCACCAGCCGTGGATGAATGTTCCCCTTTCTCCACAACCTCTCCAGAATTTGGTATCTTTTGTTTTCTTGATCTTAGCCAGTCTTATCCGAGTGAGATGATATTTTAGAGTGGTGTCAATTTGCTTTTCCTTCGTTATTAACAATGTGGAACACTTTTTAAGATATTTCTCACTGGTGAAGTCTCCATTCAGTTTTTTACTCCATCATTAGAGTGAGTTATTTGTTTTCTTACTTTGTTTTTTGAGTAGTTTAGATATTCTGGGTGTTAATGCCCTGTCAGATGTATCAGTGGTGAAGGTTTCCTCCCACTCTGCCAGTTTTCTTTTCACTTCCTTGGTTGTTCCTTTTGCTGTACAGAAGCTTTTGAGTTTGATGAGGCCCCACTTGTCAGCCATGGACCTTATTTCCTGTGAGGCTGCTGTTTGCTTTAGAAAGTCTTTTTCTATTCCTATGTCTTGTAGATTGCTACCAACATTTTCTTCTATCACCATCAGAGTTTCGGGTTTCATGTTAAGGTCTTTGATCCACTTGGAGTTGATGAGGGTGAGAGGAAGGGATTTAATTTTGTTTTTAAAAAATTAGATATTAAAGAAGAACTGATGGAATGGAAGGATTATATGCCTGTATTTTTAAATGTATCTTCCAATCAATGGTAGTATCTAAAAGAAATCATTAAATTTCTACATTCAAGTGAAAGGCCACCATAAACAAACAAACAAAGAAAAAGCAAATCAATTAAACAAATCTATAACATCCAATGAGATAGAAGCCATAACTTAAATCTCCAAAGTCAGGAAAAATTCCATCATGGAGGAGGAATGTAGGCCAAGGGCCCAACAATTAGCAGAGGAGCTATTGCTATCTGACAGCTGCCAGAAGAATAAGTGTCATTTTCATTGAGGATGTGGACCGTGGAAGGTTTACCATGCTCCAGGACAGTGTGATCCCACCACAAAGTGGACTTAATGGGAGAAGCAAAGCTCATTAAGTTTGGAAAGCATATATTTGGAGTTGTAAGGAGATGATGGAGGAGAAAATATGACCAAAATATTCTGTGAAGTTCTCGAGGANCCTGCCTGCTTGGGTCTCAACCCTAAACCCTTGTAGGGTTCGTGGCTGTCTGGGCGGGGTCTCCCTTCCCGCTTGCAGCCAGCAGTGGCTAAGTCCGGAATCCCCCCACCCCCCCAATGGAATGAGAAGAGGAGATATCCAAGTGGATAATTTTTTGAGAACTTAAGAACGGGGACGAGGAGAGAGACTTAGACTTCCAATATCAATATAACAAAATTGAAAGTCTGAAACCTAGACAAAGCAAGCCATCCATAAACAAGGAGAAAAAGAAAGAAAGAAAGAAAAAAAGCATTGGAAGGAGGCAAGGAAAACAAGCCTTCAACATAGTGAAAAGACATTTGGGATTGGCATCGGAATACAGGCAAAAGAAAAAAAAAAAGGAAAACCTCATGCCAGGGACACGGGGCGAAGGGATAACATGGGAAAGGTGCAGGATAATTCTGAACCAAACTCTACAAACCTTGTAGGAGATAGCTACAGTGGTATCCCCCTGGAGGTGACCCAAGAAAGATTTCGAGAATAATTGCAGACCTCTGCAGAGAAAGTAAAGAAAATAAAAGAGTCAGAGACTAAGGAGAGAGAATGGAAAATTCAAAAAGGAACTAGAGGGAGACAATGACAAACTTTGAAAAAACTAAAGGAATAGATTGACAAACCCCAGAAAGAATTAGAGGGAGAAAAAAGCAAACACTGAAAGGAAGTAGAAACACTAAAAAAGAAAGCCAAACACCAACGTAAGGAGCACCAAGAAGAGATTGGAAGCTCACAAGGAAATGGAATACTAAAGAAATCACAGGGATGAAATGAAAAAGAAATAGAACCCTCATCCAATCAAGAAAAAAAAGGAAAAAAAAAAAAAAAAAAAAAAAAAAAAAAGAAGCAGAAAAAAGAATATCCGATCTGGAGATAACAGAGAGCAACTTAAAAGCTCAAACGAAGATTATGCAAAATTTAAAAATACACAAAAGTGGAACAAACAGGAAAATATAGGGACACTATGAAAAGATCAAATTCCACATCATAGGAATAGAGGAAGGAGACAAATCCCAAAAGAATGCTATTGATCAGATCTTAAACAGAATAATAGATGAAATTTTCCCCAAACTTAAAAATAGAAAAACTCATACAAATTAAAAGAAGCACATGGGACTCCAAATAGACAAAATCAGCAACCAACTCTTCATAGAATATTTAAAGCAATTCAAAGGGCAGAAGGAGGAGCAACTATCCTCAAGCATCTAGGAAAAGAAACTAAGAAAAACATAACCGTAGGAGTAGAATCAGAGACTAAAAGTAAAAATGGATAATAAGGTGAAAGGAAGGACCGTCCATCTTTCAATTAAAACCTTAAATATCAATGGACTAAACTCCCCAATAAAAACACATTGACTGGGAGAATGGATTAGGAAACAAAACCCATCAATATGTTATCTACAAGAAACCGATCTCAATTTCAAGGATAGTTACCAACTTAAAGTGCAGGGATGGAAGAAAAAGTAATTCCAAGCAAATGAAACCAAAAAGCAAGCAGGAGTGCTATCCTTAATATCAGACAAAATAGACTTCAAAAAAAAGAATCAAAAAAGAGACAAAAGAAGCAGCCCGTACATCTTTATTAAAGGAACAATTGATGATGAAGATCTCACAATCATGAATATATTATGCACCAAACACCGGTGCACAAACTTTATAAAGACAATTCTTCAGGATCTCAAGGCACAGATTCAACCCAGCACCAACTAATGTAGGGGACTTCATACCCCCACTAGCCCTTTCGACAGACAACTTGCAAAGGATAAACTGAGAGACTTCTGAACTGAATGATACAAACACCAAATTGACCTCACAGATACCTATACAATTCCACCAACACCCAGTGAATACACTTTCTACTCAGCACCCACGGAACACTCTCCAAAAATTAGGACCATATATGTGAACAGGAAAACAGCCCAACAAATACAACAAGATGAAAAATCTCATGTCATTCTATCAGACCACAGTGCAATAAAAATTCAAATCTCAACACCAGGATAAGCCGTTACATCTACAAGAACACATGGAGACTAAACAACCCTCTCCTGAATATGAATGGGTAAGGATGGAAATAACGAAATAAAAACATTCCTGGAATCTGAATGACAATTATCAACACAACAAACCTATGGGACACTTTAAAAGCCGTCCTAAAAGGGAAATTTATAACCCTAAACAAAACAGAAAAGAAGAAAAAAAAAAAAAAAAAAAAAAAACAATCTAACACTGCAGCTAACATACTTTGCGGGACAACAAAAAAATAAACCCTCAATGTAGCAGACAAGAAGAATACAAAAAAGAAACAGAATCAATGAATGAAAACAAGAAAACAATAAAACAAATCAATGATACAAAAGTTGGTTCTTTGAGCGAATAACAAGATAGGACAGACCTCTAGCAGTTAAAAAAAGAAAGAAGGAACAACTTCAAATCAATAGATCTGGATGAAAGGGGCAAATATCACAACAGACAATGAAAAGATCCAGAAATCATACAGGAATTACTTCAAAAACCTAATACTCTACCACGTTGAAAACCTAGAAGAAATTGGATGAAATATGAAATGCTGGAATCACCAAAGCTCAAACTAAGAAGAGATCGACAGCTTAAAGAGACCAATAATATAGAGAAAGCGAAGATGTAATAAGCAGCCTCCCAACCAAAAAAAATGCCCAGGCCAAGATGGTTTCACAGCAGAATTCAATAAAATATTCAAAAACGACTTAAACACCATTACTACTCAAGTTTGTTTAGAAGGATACAAAGGAGGGTTCTTCCAGATTCCTTCTATAAACCAGCCTCACTCTATTACCCAAAACCAGGCAAAGATTACAACTAAAAAGGAGAACTATAGACAAATTTTCCTAATGAACACAGATGCACAAATTCTCAACAAAATACTTGCAAATTGCCTACAGACCCACATCAAGAAGATCATCCACCATGACCAAGTTGGATTTATACCAGAAATGAAGGGATGGTTTCAACATCGAAAATCAATAAACATCCATCAAACATATAAATGGATGAAAGACAAAAAAATACAATATCTCAATTGATGCAGGAAACGCCTTTGACAAAATCCCGATCCTTCATGTTTAAAGGCCTAGAGGGAATTGGATGTGTATCATTCCTCAATGTATCAAAGCCATATACAGGAAACCCACAGCCAAATATCATCCTAAATGGGGAAGACCAAGAATTCCCTTAAAGGTAGGAACTCGGCAAGGCTCCCCCTGTCACCACTCTTTTCAGTATAGTGCTTGAAACCCTTGCTAGGGCAATAAGCAAGAAAAGGAAATTAAAGGAGTTCTAATTGGAATAAAGAGGAATCAAGCTATCCCTTTTTTGTGATGACATGATTGTTTACTTAAGAGATGCTAAGAACTCCACCAGAAGACTCCTAGAAATGATTAAGCGTTCATTAAAGTGGCCGGATACAAAACTAAATCTAGAAAAATCAGTAACCTTTCTTTACACCAACACAGAGCAATTGAGGAAGAATGAATACAGGACACCTTCCACTCACCACTCATGGCTCAAAAAAAACTAAAATACCTAGGAACAAAACACAACCTTAACCAAAGATATCAACTATCTCTACAACAAAAATTTTTTAACCTGAAGAAGGAACTTGAGGAAGACATCAGAAGATGGCAAAACCTCCCCATGCTCATGGATAGGAAAATAAATATAGCTAAAAATGTCCATTCTACCCAAACTCTTGTATAGATTTAATTGCAACCCCAATTACAATCCCCAAGAGTTTCTTCACAGGCCATGGAAAAAATCCTTAATTTTCATTGGAAAAACAAAAGACCCCAAATAGCCAAGCAACCCTGCTGAAAAGAGCAATACAAGCGGGGATCTCTATACAGACTTCAAACTCTACTACAGGGCTATAATCATAAAAAACACGCTTGGTACTTGCGCACAAAAACAGACCAGTTTACCGATGGAACAAAATTGAGATCCCCCAAACCTGAGCACATACCAATTTCAGCCACCTCAGATTTGCCAGCGGGACCTAAGAAGCCACAATGGAGTTGAAAGGACAGCAGTCTTCAGCAAGTGGTGCTGGCAAAACTGGAACAACACCTGTAGAAGAATGAAAATTCAACCCTACCTCTCACCCTGTAACAAAAGTAAATTTTTGATGTATCAAAGACCTCACAGTGAAACCCCAAACAAAAACAAACAAAACCTAAACTCTGGAGGCGATAGAAGAAAAAAGTTGGAGCAGATACAAAACCTAGGTATGGAAAGACTTCCTAAATCAGACGCCGCTGCACAGGAAATAAGATCGACAATTGACAAATGGGACTCATTAAATTCAAGCTCCCTTTCTTACATCAAAAGAAACAGTAAAGGAGTGAAAAGACAACCCCCGAGTGGGAGGAAACCTTTCACTGCAGATACATCTGACAAAGCATGATTTCCAGAATATACAAGCTACTCGAAAAAAACCAACACAAAAGAAGAAAGAAAACAAATGAATCACTCAAAAGATTGAGCACGAGATGAATCGATGATGTTCACAAGTGGGGAAATAGAGATGGCAGAGAACATCTTAAAATGCCTCAACGTCCACTAATAATTAGGGAATGAAATAAGACCATTTTAAGATCTCATCTCACTCCGATAAGACTGGCCAGGATCAAGAAAACAAATGATATTAAGTGCTGGAGAGGTTGGGGGAAAGGGAACACTCATCCATTGCAGCGGGAATGAAAACTTGTTCAGCCACTCTGGAAAGCAGTGTGAGAACCCTTGGAAGACTCAAAATGACTTTGCCATTTGACCCAGTCATACAACTCCTGGGTATATACCCACAAGACTAATCTTACTTCAGAGATACATGAAAAAATCGGTTTATTGCAGCTCTGTTCACAATAGCAAAAAAGCTGGAACCAACCCAAATGCCCCTCAACTGATGCTGGATAGAGAGAATGTGGTACATATACACAATGGAGTTCTATGATGAGGTAAAGAAAGCCAACATTCATGAATTTGCAGGTAAATAGATGGACAGAAGACTATATTAAGTGAAGTAACACAGTTCCAGAAAAACAAATGACAAATGTATCCCTCCTGTGGATGCTAGCATCAATACCCAGTTATAAATATTCCTCTTGGAGAGGGATGCATATTGAGAAGAAACATCAACAGAAAATACTGCATCAGGGAACTGACTGAGATGGTGAATCTGGAGGGGTGGAGGGTTGGAAGAGGGACACGGGTCTATATTCGATTAATGTATATTTAATTGACGTGAGTTCAAACAAGGTCCAATTTGCCAAACTTTGTCTACACAGTATATGGTATTTAGGACTTAGTAAAAGTAAAAATGTCCATATTAAACAACATTGGGTTAAAGGTTTTAATAAAACTGGTAATACATCAAGTTAAGTGGAAATATAAATTGTTGTTGTCCATATTTGTTTTACGTAAAATCTGTATAACAATAAAACGTTGGGATAAAAATACAATTTTCTATAATTTTTGTGTTGTACGCTATCATCTTGTAACATTCTCTTTTACCTGTAGGATGATTTAACTTAGAAATTAAGTTTGCTTCCCAAATTTAACAACATACAGTCACCCAGAACAGCTTGGATAAATTAAATGAAACTTACACCTTGCTTCTGCTTATAGGTATGTGTAATACAATTGCCTTTTTGATATTCATGGGTCAAAAATTAAAAACCTAAAGTAAAAAGGGGGGTACAGTTATATATTAAACCTTTGTCAAAATTTTCAATTTAATCTTAAACTAACCTATGGAAAGATTTGTATGTTCCACATGTCAAACCTTCACCCCCAGCTTAATGGCTGAGTAAGAAAGATACAGCTTACAATTGTGTCGGATGTACCAAGAAATTAGCCCGGCAGAGGAGTTGGCCCATCTAAACAATTAAAAGGAAGAAAAGGCCTCAGACTACTACATGCATCAAACATCTCTGAGGATCTATTTTCACAACTGTTTATAAGAGTCCTAATGAAACTTACATTATAGGTGCACAAAGGTTTTGATATGAGGGACTTTCTTACCTCTTTGTCATAGAACAAGGACAAATATGATGGTAATAAAGGCATCCTCTAACTGTAATCTCGAGCTGACTGTATAGAGGCAAGCCCTTAGAAACCCAGTAACCTGCTTTCTTTAATTGACTAATAGACATAGGAACTGTGAAAAGGATTTTCTCTATTCAGAACCAAAATATAATACTAAATATAATAAATAAAATAAAAAATTTATTTATTTATACATATATTTTTATCAAATCTAGGACCTTTCCCTCCTCCCCCCACCCCCTTTTTTTTTTTTTTTTTTTTTTTTTTTTTTTTTTTTTTCTCAGTCTTTCTCAATATTTCTCCATGTGGAAGTTGAATGCTTTGAGCAGGGAAGTTCACCTTTTCAGTCAGTTTGATGCAGTCCTTTGTTGTGTGTTGTTGTTATTGTTTCCAATATGCATCACTCCCAAACTGCTTTGGGACAAAAGCTCCAGGGCCGTGCACAAGAAATACTTTACAACTAGGTACTTGGCACTAGCATCACAGATGAAGGATACCATTCGTTCATTGTTTTTCTAGGACTGTGTTCCTTCTACTCGCAGCATGGTGTCCTCTAGCTTCCATCCATTTTTCTGCAAAGATCATGATGTCCTCCTTCTTTACTGTTGCATGGAACTCTATTGTGTAGATGTACCCCCTTTTCTCTATCCACTCATCAGTGAGGGGCCCTTGGTTTGGTTCCAGCTCTCTTGAGATTGTGAAGAGAGCCTGAAATAAACATTTGTGCCAGGCATGTATCTCTGCAGTGGGCGTAACTTTTGAGGGTACATGCTAGGAGTGGCAAGTTTCATTCCAAGTCTTCCAAGGGTTCTCCCACACTGCTTTCCATAGTGGCTGCCACGGAATTACATTCCCACCAGGCAGTGGATGAGTGTTCCAACTTTCCCACAACTTCTCCAGCAGTTGGTATCATTTGTTCTTGATCTAGCCCGTTTTATTGGAGTAAGAGATATCTTAAATGGTTTTTGCTTGCATTTCCTTAATGATTAGTGATATTGACACTTCTTGAGGTGTTTCTCAGCCAGCTCCAATTCCTCACTTTGAAGTCTCTGTTCAGTCTTTGCTCCATCTATGAGTGGGTCCTTTGCTTGCTTTTCTTCGTTTTTTGAAACATTAGTTTGTATACTCTGGAAATCAGTGCTTAGTCAAGATGTATCTGCAGTGAAGGTTTCCTCCGGCTCTGTTGGCGTTTTTCTCTTCACTTCCTTGATTTTTCTTTTTTTTGGAGTACGAAGCTTTTGAGGTGTTAATGACGTCCCATGACTGTTGATTCTTATTTCTTGTGCAGCTGCTGTCGATTTAGGAAGGATTTCCTTTGCCTATGATTGTAGTCTGCTGCCAACAGTTTCTTTTCTTCTATTGCCCTCCAGAGTCTTTTGGGTTGTTTTCATTGTTTAGAGATGGCTCTTGATATAATAGGAATTGACTTTTGTTACAGGGTGAGAGGACGGGTGGTTGGTGGGGTGTTTTACTTAGGGGTTTAGGTTAGGTTCGGTTGGTGGTTGGTTTAGTGGGGTTTTAATTTCATCCTTCTATAGGCGTTGCATTCTCTGATGAGCGTTAGTTGGATTCTTTTTTTTAGGGTTAGGGGTTTTTTTTTTTTTTTTTTATTTTTTTTTTTTTTTTTTTTTTAATTTCATCTTCTATAGGTTTGCCTTCTTCTCTCTTAGATGTTAGGGGGTTTAATTTTTTTTTATTTTTTTTTTTTAATTTTTCTTTTTTTTTTATTTTTTTATTTTTTATAGGGGGTTTTTTTTTTTTTATTAGGGGTTTAATTTATTCTTCTATAGGTTGTGTCCCTGTTTTATTAAGTAGGGGTTTTTTTTTTAAGGGGTTTTTTTTTTTTTTTTTTTATTTTATTATTTCTACAGGGTTTAGGGGGTTTGCTTAGGTAGGCGGGTTATGGGGTTTTTTATTTTGGTTTTAGGGGGTAGGGGTTTTTTAATTTCATTTCTTCTTTATAGAGCTCCTTCCTCCTTTTCTTTTTATTCTAGGGGTTTTTATTTTTTTTTTATTTCTTGGTTTTTGGTGGTAATGGTTTCGTTTTTTTGGGTTTTTTTTTTTTTTGGTTCGGTTTTCTTTTTTTCTATTTCAATGATTTCTCCTCTGATTTTTGTTTTTTTTTTGGGTTTATTTTTTTATTTTACTTTATTTAATTTTTTTTTTTTTTTATTTTTTTCAATTCTTTTTTTTTTTTTTTTTTTTTTTTATAATGTTTTTATTATTATACCTCTGAAGTATATTTTTGTTTGTTTTAGGGGGTTTTTTTTTTTTTTTCTTTTTTCCTTTGTAGGGGTTTTTTTTTTTTTAAAAAAAAAATTTAAATGTTTTTTTTTTATTTATTTTTTTTTTTTTACTTTCTTCTTTTTTTTTTTTTTTTTTTTTTTTTTTTTTTTTTTTTTTTTTTTTTTTTTTTTTTTTTTTCTTCAATGTATATTTTTGGCCTCTTGTCAAATCTGAGGTGGCTGAACTTGTATGTTCTCAATTTTAGATCTTCAGTTTTGTTCCATTGGTCAACAGGTTTGTTCTTGTGCCAGGACAAAGCTGTTTTTTTTTTATAGTTTGAATTCTGGTATAGAATATTCCCCCCTGCGTCGCTCTTTTCACTCCAGTGTGTTTTGGCTATTTGGGGTTCTTTTGTTTTTCCCAATGAATTTAAGGACTTTTTTTTTTTTTAAGGAATTTTTTTTCCAAAACCTGTAAAGAAATCTTGGGGATTTTGATTGAAATTGCATTAAATCTATACAAGAGTTTCGGAAAAATGGACAATTTTACCCATGCTAAATTTCCAATCCATGCGCATGGGAAGTTTTTCCATCTCTGTGTCTTCTTCAATTTCTTTCGTTAAAGGTTTAACGTTTTTGTTGTAGAGATCCTGGTGTCTTTGGTTACGGTTCTTCCTAGGTACTTTTATTGTTTTTTGAGGCAATTGTGAAAGGGAAGCCCTGAATTCTTTCCCCCGTTGCTTGTTCTTTGCGTTGTTAAAGAAAGGCCATTGATTTTTGTAGGTTAATTTTGTATCCTGCCACTTTCCTGAAGCTTGTTAATCATTTCTAGGCGTTTTCTGGTGGATTTTTTAGCATCCCATAAGTAAACAATCCTATCATAAGCAAATAGGGATAGCTTGGACTTTTCCTTTTCCAAACTAGTACTCTTTAATTTCCTTTTCTTGCGTTATTTGCTCTAGCAAGTGTTTCACGCACTATATTGAAAGGAGTGGTGACAGGCGGAGCTGTGGTGAATCCCTCCCTTTTAAAGGGAAGTTTCAGTCTTTCCCCATGTAGTTGATAAGGTGGCTTATTGGGTTTCTTGTATATGCGCCCTTTGATTATATTGAGAAATGATCCCTCTAATTCAATTCCTTCTAGGTCTTTAAGTATGAAGGGATGCCGGATTTTTTCAAAGGCTTTTTCCGCATCGTTGAGATGATTGTGTGGTTTTTGTCTTCATCTCCTTATGTGTTGTGGTGATGTTTATTGATTTTCATTGTGTTGAACCATCCCGCCATCTCTGGTATGAATCAACTTGTCATGAGGATGATCTTCTTGATGTGAGTCTGTATGCCGATTTGCCAGTATCCACTTTAGAATTTTGGCATCTGTGTTCATTAGGGAGATGGGTCTATAGTTTCCTTTTTAGTTGTATCTTTGGCTGTTTGGTAATAGAGTGAGCTGGCTTCATAGAAGAAATTGGGAGAATCTCCTTCTGTTTGTATCTTCTAAACAGTTTCAGTATAATGGTTGTAGGTTTTTTTGAAATATGTTATAGACTTCTGCTGGGAAACTGTCTGGGCCTGGGCTTTTTTTTAGTTGGGAGGTTTTCTTATTACATCTTCAATTTCTTCATGTATATGCATTATTGGTCTATTTAAGCTGTCACTCTCTTCTTGGTTGAACTTTTGGTATTCCCAGGATTTAGATATTCATCCATTTCTCTAGGTTTTCAAACTTGGTCGAGTATGCGTTTTTGAAGTATTCCCATATGACTTTTCTAGATCTTTTCCTTGTTTGTTGGGATATTTCCCCTTTAATCACAGATTGTATTGATTTGCGAGTTGGTCCTTCTTTCTTGTGGTTAACGGGCTAGAGGTTGTCTATCTTGTTTATTCTTCAAAGGGGAAACCACCTTTTTCGATTCATTGATTTTTTTTTTTTCCATTTTTTTATTGATGGCTTTGTGTATTTCATACATCATTTTTCCATGATTAAGTTCGGTATATTCCCTTGTCCCTTCCCCCCACCCCACCCCAATCCATCCCAGATCATGATTTCCAATACTTTTTTTGCCATAACTGTCCTGCATATTCATTGCATTTTTTGTATTGTTTTCTTTGTTTCTATTTCATGATTCCTGCCTCTGATTTTGTTATTTCTTCCTGTCTGTTGCATTTTAGGGTCATCTGTTGTTGCCTCTCAAGTGCTTTTCCTGTAGTGTTAGATCATTTACTTGTGCTCTTTCTGTTTTTCTCATGTAGGCACCCCAGGGCTTTTAACTTCCCTCTTAGGACTGCTTTAAGTATCCCATGGTTTTGTTGTGCTTGTATTGCATTGTCATTCAGTTCAGGAATGCCTTTTATTTTTTCTTTATCTCTTCCTTGACCCATTCACTTATTCAGAGTGTTTGTTAGTCTCCCTGTGTTCTGAGGTAGTAGGGTTTATCTGGTGTTGATGTTGAGCTACATTGCACTGTGTTCTGATAGAATGCATGATATTATTTCGATCTTTTGTATTTGTGGAGGTTTCTTCTGTATCCCAATATGTCGTCGATTTGGAGAATGTTTCGTGGGGTGCTGAGTAGAAAGTGTGTTCTCTGGTATTAGGGTGGGATATTTGGTAGAGATCTATGAGGTCCATTTGGTGTATCAGTTCAGATGTCTCTCTGTTTATTCTTTGTTCTGTTGACCTGTCCAAAGGACTCAGTGGGATATTGAAATCCCCTACTATGAATGTACTGGGGTTAGTGGTGACTTGTGGTCCTGCGGAGCACTGTCTTTATAAAGTTTGGTGCACCAGAGTTTAGGGCATATATATTCTAATTGTTAAATCTTCTTGGGAATTGTCCTTTGATAAAATGTAAGGCCTTCTTGCCTCTTCTGACTTTTTTTACTTTGATAGTCTATTTATGTCTAGAATTTAAAATGCCAACACCTCTTTCTTTTTGGTGACCATATGCTTGGGAATATTTTTTTTCTTATCTTTTCACCCTTTAACATGTGGTTCGCCTGTACGCTGAAGAAGGGTAAGAATGGTGTTTCTTTGTAGGCACAGCATATCAAATTGCGATTTTCTTGTTTCCTATCCACTCCCATTCTATGTACTTTTTGAATTGGGGAATTTAGTTCCATTAATATTACACGGCTCTTATGACCTGATAGGTTTGTGCTTTGCTTCTTTCCTTGATCCCTTATTACTCCATTTTGTGGTTGCGGTTTAGGTTTTACTTCTGCGTCATGCTTATTCTCTATTGATTCTCTTTTCCCAGGTGCCTGGGTGTTTGTTTTTTCCCTTTCTTCTGTTCCTTGAATTGCTTACAAGTATTCCTCTGAACAGGGTTGCGTTTTTCTGCGACATTGATTCTTTCAACTTGTTTATGTCACCAGAAGGTTTTTTCTCTCTCCATTCAACCTCCATAATTGACATTTCTTGCTGGTTAAGATAGGAAAACCGGGTGGAACTCTATTGTCCTTTAACACAGTGGCCGAATGCTTTTGTCCAGGTTCCTTTCTTGCCTTTCACTAGTTTGTTGATCTATGAAGGGAACCAATGTGTTGAAAGCTCAGTTTGTCAGTTCTGATGGGTTTCCCCTTATACGGTAACTTGTTGTTTTCCTTTTTACTCTTGTGCGCTTCAAGGATTTTGTCTTTTGTTTTCCCGGTCAGCATCTTTAACTATGATTGCTGGCGTGGAGCAGCTTCCTCTTCTGATACTTGTCATTATTGTGGAGTCTTATATGCTTCTGATTCACTTGTACTAACTGGCGTCCTCATTGCATCTTTTTTTAGTTGCGCGGAACAGTCTTGCACTCTCATTCATCTGTTCGTTGAATACGATCCTTGCACTTCCACACTACCCTTGTCTCTGTTATGGGATTCTTGCTCTTCACCTCTATTCCATGAGTGCGAGCGCTTTTATCTTTTCCTAGTGTCCCCACACGCTCCGTCGTTACTTCCAAGTCTCTTTGTCTGTATTTTTAACATTTCTCCTTCATATCTTACTTGACTTTGCCGCTTTTTTAGTTCGTTCATGTGTTTCATCTTCAGTACGTGAATCATCTTGTTCTCCCTTCTCCTCCAGTGTCTGCTTCTGAGCGGGCTTTTTTCCATTTCCTTCCTCTTAGATTGATGACTGTGTTTGGATTGTCCTTTTTCATTCCCTCTTCTGATTTCTTTTTAGTATTTTATCACTTCTTTGGGAGCTTCTCAAGCTCTTCCTGTGCTCCTTGCTCTTGCTTGGTTCGTTCTTCTTAATTCTTTTATTCCAGGCATGATGAATCTTTTCACGTGTTTCTATCTTCTTCCACGAGTTTTTCATTCTCTCTCTCTAGTTTTTTTTTTTTCCTTCTTGTTCTTTATTTTATTTCTTATTTATCTTTGATCGGTCTTATAACTTTCTACCGTCTTTTAAAGTATTTCCCAATTGTGTTTCGGAGTTGCGGTAGAGCTTCATAAGCCGTGCCAGGAGATCTATCCTTCTCTGCCACCTTCCTCATGTTTGTCTCCTTCTTCCTGTTGCCTGGCAATATGGGATGTCTCCTTGCCTGTATTCCAATCTGTAGTCCTAAATGATCTTCATAACTTGTGTTGCAAGGCTTACTTTACGCTGCCCTCCTTCGTGTCTTCATAATCCCAGCGTTGGGCGGCGGGAGGGGCGGGCGGCCAGGGTCAACCGGACTCTTTACCTGTGCCCTCTGGTACCTGCGCTTCAGCTACGTCTCAAGTAGATCTCAGAGTCTCAGAGACTTCACCCAGAACCTCTAGGCCTTTATACATGGCCACCACCTAGCATGAGGTAAGATAACTCTGCCCCCACAGCCAACAACCCAAAGCCTTTCAAGTAAGCCAAATGACATGGATTTAAGTGAAGAGTTTAACGTTGGTTTAAGTCAGAATCAACACATCATGCCCTTCGTGGGAACGCACCCGCAGTTTACTCCACCCTACGGAGCTTCCTGGTGCTTTCAGCCTACTCCAACCCGGTCTCTCAGGAGATCTCAGACAAATATGACTAGATTTGTCTGCTTTGAAGTTGCATTTAAGCAAAATTATGTTAAATGAGACCAGGAGATCTCTTGATCTTCCAAGCAATGGTCATAGATTCCTGCCACGAGCATGTGGCCAGTGGGTATCCAAGACGACGCCTGCCCACAAAAGGTAAAGGCTTCTTGCCCTGTAAACTGGGATACCTCGCAAGAAGAGAGGCGATAAGCCCTGCCCTGTCGAAGACCTGATGTAATCATGGGAAAGGATGTATTGAGATCGCACTTGCAAATGTACAGTTCATCTCTTGGTATACCATAGAGTGTTACCAAAGACCACCTAAACCAATAAAGCAAAATTATTCGTCTCCTTGAGTCAAGCAAGACTCCTCCATCAGCATCAGCTTCACATCACCTCACCTGGTGGAAATACTGTGCAGCAGTGGCATCCCTAGTCTGTATATCCCAAATCTATAAACTGGCTATTAAGCTGTCTCCCTTGAAGTAAACTTTTGGCTGATACCACAAGCTTACCTCCTCTAATGGTTAGGAGATATTACAAGCCACAATAAGGATCCTTGTATCTTTACAGAAAAAACATACATTCATGGATTAGCATTACCATCCAAACATCTGTATACCAAAGTAACCTACCATATATTAATAGTACTGTTTAAATACCTTATATCTAACTGCTTGTTCTCACTTGGTAGATATTGAAGGTTATCCTGAACACACTGTCAGCCCATCGAAAACGAAACAGCCAGAACTGATCAGAGTCCAAACGACATTCCAGAGAAAGTAGACGGTTTTGCATCTTTGTTCACCTGTGCCCTTTTTCTAAGCTAGGGAACAATCTGCAGGGAGAGGGGGTGTGGTAGAATAGAATGATAAGGGCTGCGATTGGGGTTGAATGGTGAAACTACCGCAATCATATACTGGACAATTATTGATCAACTTGATTGGTTACTTACAGCCCCTCCAGGCTGGATGGTGGTGGAGACATGGGTGTGTGGGGTTGGGGCCAACCGCTTTCAAAATGGGTTTTCATGAAGGATGCTGATACTGATACCTGATTAATTATTCTTTAAAAATTGAAATTAAAAACGATATATCTTATTATATATATAATATCATATACTCTATAGTATTCTCCCAATGAGTTTCTTCAGTGGGGGACTTGGGAAAAAAATCCTTAAATTCATATGGAAAAAAAAAAGACCCCAATAGCTAGAGCAAGCCCTGATTGAAAGGCAAATACAGGGGTGATCACTTTACCAGATTCCAAACTATATTACAGTGGCTATAGTCATAACACAGTCTGGTACTGGCCACAAAACAAAAACCCATTGACCAAGGAACAAACGAAGATCCATACTTGAGCTCATACAATTTCACCCCTATATATTCCACAAAGGACCAAAAAAGCTCCATGGAAGAACGATAGCATCTTCAGCAATGGTCTTGGCAAATGGTCACATTTGTGAGAACATAAATTAACAACCCCTACCTCCTCACCCTGTATACAAAATCACTCCAAATGGTGACAAAGACCTCAATGTGAAAACCGTGAAACTACTGAAGGTGAAGAAGAAAAATTGGAAGCAACCTACAGAGCCATAGGCTGGAAAAGACTTTCAAACTACAACAGCAGCTGACAGGAAATAAGGTGCGACCATTGACAAATGAGACCTCATTAAACTCGAAGCTTCTGTAGGAAAAGACACACATCAGGGCGAGAGCAGAAAACCCCCACAGAGTTGGGGAGGACAGGAAAACCTACCGTGATACCATATGACAGGAGCATTAATATTCATAGATTTATAAACTACTAAAAAACAAAGAAAGAAAACATAATCGACCACTCAAAAGCGGACGTAAAGAGCTAAACACAGAGACCTCAAGTCGAAGGAATTAGAGATAGCCGACAAAACATCTTTAAAAGTGTTTAAAGCCAGGCTTGGTGGGCTACAGCCTTTAATTCTAGCACTATGGGACGGCAAAGAGGCAGGTGGATACTTTCGGTGAGTTCAAGGCCAGCTGGTTACAGAGCGCAGTCAGAAAAGAGCTGGGCTTCCGACGGGACCCTGATCGAAACAAGACAAAAAAGGGTCAACACTGTTGGTTAATAACTTAAGGAAATGCAAATAAAACCCACTCTAAGATCAAACTCTCTCCAATACGATGCTAAGATCAGCAATGGAAAACACAAGACACCAAATGCTGGAGGGTTGTGGGTAAAGGGGAACACTCCATCCACTGCTGTGGGAATGACAACTCTTAACAACCACTGTGGAACGCGGAAGTGTGGAGAACCCTAAAGACTCAAATGTGCACCACCTGACCCAGCCATACCACTCCTCTATGGATTACCCCAAAGATCTTACTGCAAGCATACTATATCAATCTTGAGTCTTTTACAATAGCAAAGAGCGGAAAACCACGCCAATATCCCTCAACTGACTTGGATAAGAGAAAATTGTGTAATTTACAAAATGAGCGTTCTATGAGTAGTAAAGACAAGATGACCATCATGAAACTTTTCAGTGTAAATGCGATGGAACTAGAAGATTTACTTTGCTAAGTGACAGTAACCCACCTCCCAGAAAAACAAAAAGGAATGTATCCTTATTTGTGGGATGTGCTAGCACCAACTCCCTAGTTGAGCAACACTAATGTTATAATTGTCTTTTTTTCTGAAGACAAACGTGCTGTTATAATGTGAATCCCCTTAATGGCCTCTAGAACTAATCTTACCACTATTTTCAGACTTTGTATTATTGGTATGTGGGTGGAGGTATGTATTCATGGTTTAGGAGTCATATAAATTACGGGGAAAAAATGTGATTTCCTTAAGTATTTGAAATTAAACATACAGTTTATTTCAGATGTCAACTTTGGTATCATGTGAGTTTATTAGGCACATTTTGGAAACAATACAAATTGGGAGAGGAACAACAACTAGGACTGGGTCAAAGATGACTTGAAACAGTTAACCTCTGTCCCAAACAATAAACCTCTGCAGAGAAAAACTTTAGAAAGACTGAGAAAAAGATGCAAGACATTATGCAGGGCATGGTGGTGTACACCTTTAATCCTAGCACTTGGGAGGCAGAGGCCTGCAGATCTCTGTGCGTTCAAGTCCCGCCTGGTCTACAAAGTGAGCTCCAGGCCATCTGGGACTAAAAGGAGACCCTGTCTCAAAAGTACCAAAAAAAAACAAAAATGACATGTATGGCAGAATGCATGAACTGGGGTGGGGAGCACGGAAAGGGGAATGTGTCTAAATTGGACTGAGAAATGATGTATGAAATACACAAAACATCAATAAAAATATTTTATTCAAAATGTATTGGGTTAGTTTTTCACTTGTCTCTTTTAGGCACAACATTTTTATTTTGTTCATTTAACAAACATTTGCCTTTTGTAAAGCATCATGCCCCACATTCTGATAGCGCAGCAGATTGCACTTTCCAAGTTGACCACAAAGTTAGCTCCTATCCTGCATGCTCTTTGTCCCTTCTTTTATTTTACATTTATGTAGAAAGCTTTCTTTTGTTCAGAACAAGGACCATGTGGCCTTGCTAAGGGGACGGGGACACAGCACCTGCCAACAGCTGCTGTGGGGAACTTGCCTCTCGGCACAGAGACCAGCCGGCTACTTCCCATAGCCCAGCCTGGGTGGAACTTCCAACTCAGGCCCTTAGCCTGGAACCATGAGTCTCGTGTTCCACTCTTGGCCGTGACTTCCCACCTGCCCAGAGACTGCTGAACCCTGGACAGGAATTTTCAGGCTGATGGCTGTTGGCCTATCTTCAGCCTCTGTCCTCTCAGAACACCAGCTATCCAGATTGGTGGTCCGCATGGGGACCTCTTTCCAACCCACTGGCCACCCGAACAAAATGCAGGCCTACCATGGCCTGTATTCACACAATAATTAATAAAAAATGACAGCTGGGAATTCCATGATGATGTTACTGGGAAATAAAAATTTATTCCTTGCTACAACTTGTTTTTATAAACCAAATGACATCAGTTCCCAGAGCCAATCATAGGCCCCCCAGCTCTGCGCCACTGCACACTGTTGCCCCACCCAGCATCGTGCACCTAGGCCACATTGTTTGCTCCTCCTTAGGGTGGGGTCAGACTCTCAGCCATACAGTGTGCCCTGAGGGGTGCTAGCTGAGAACTAGCCCCCAATTCAAACTGCATCTTCTCACATCTCCCCCTTTTTAAAAATTTCTTTAGAGGCAGACAAGCCCATGGGAGAGGTTGGCATCTGTAAAGAAACCTGTTCTTAAATACATGATTGCTTAAACCTATCTTGAGTGCTGGGTAGAGGCAGGCCAGACCTAAGATTTTTATCTTTTACACTAAAACCAATTTGTGCCCAAGAAACCAACCATGAGGTAAATTGTCAACCGTAAGTAATGAATACAAGCAAGCCTCATGTAAAACCAATTTGCAAGCAGCTATGTCCAAACTTATACAGCCCAAGGTCCCCATTGTCCAGCTGGATGGGCTTGCATGTACAAGCATGTTGAGAAAATAAGAGTCCAATCTATATTGCTGTAGTTTCACAATTCACCCCAATCTCTGCAGCCCTTACAGTTTATCATGCCCCCTCTTCTGCAGATTGTTCCCTAGGCTTCGGGAAAGGGGCATAAGTGGGCAAGAAGCAAAACAGTCTATGTTCTCTGGAGATGTCATTTTGGACTCCGATCAGTTTAGGCTGTTTCCTTTCATAGGTTGGTAGTCTATCCAGGAATATCTTTTTAATCCTACAAATGAAGCATAAGCAATTAGAAATACAAGCATTTAAGCTGGGCATGGTGGTGCACACCTTTAATCCTAGCACTTGGGAGGCAGAGGCAGGCAGATCTTTGTGAGTTCAAGGCCATCCTGGTCTACAGAGTGAGTTCCAGGACAGCTGGGGCTACAGGGAGACCCTGTCTTGAAAAGACCAAAAAAAAACAAAAAAACAAAAAAACAAAAAAAAAGAAATACAGGCATTTAAACAGTACTAATTATTATGGTAAGCTATATTGTGGGCATAGACATAGATGTTTGGATGGTATGCTAATCCATGAACTGTAGCTTTCCTGTAAAAGATGACAAGTTCCTATTGTAATATCTCCTAACCACTAGAGGACATAAGCTTGTGGCATCAGCTGTAAATTATTCCTCCAAGGAGAGAGCTAATAGCCAATTAGATTTGGGATATACAGACATATGGCTGCCATTGGCTGTGCAATATCTCCAGGCAGGTGAGGTGTAGCTGATACTGAAGGAGGAGTCTTACTTGACTCAAGGAGACCAATATTTTCTTCATTGATTTGGTGGCCTTTGGTAACACTCTCTGGCATTCCAGAGGCCAACTGTACACTTGGAAGTGAGGTCTCAATACATCTTTCCCATGCTTACACCAGGTCTTCGACATCAGGGCCTCACCACCACTCTTCTTGCAGGTATCCCAGTTTACAGGCAAAAAGCCTTTACCTTTTTGGGGATTGGATCACCTAGCCAACATCTCCTTGGCAGAAAAATCCATTGCTATCAGAGTTCTCCTGTATGGATATATTTTGTGTGGAGAGCGGGCGTTGGCCAAAATGGCGCTTTGGACCCTGGCCAGGTCTTATGACTATCGCCTGATTGTTGCCTGACTGCCCAGCTCATTCCCCAGCCAATAAGAGAACGCCTGACTGCCCAGCTCATTCCCTGAGCCCTCATTAGCATGTCCGCTGACTTCCGTATATTGCGCATACTGCTTACAGACCAATGAGAGACCGCCACGGCACTCGCACACTAGCAGGAGGTGGGGTTGAGAGAAGGGTATATTAGTAGGGGACACTGGAAGGAGGAGAGAGCTGGTGTATGAGTTGCCTGAATAAACTGCGTCTGGAAGAACAAGAGTGTGTCCTCTCCTTTTTCCTGCCAGCCAGGAACAGAGAGCGACAAGGAGAGCGACAAGTGGCGGCCCATACGGGGAACCTCCATCGGTGCGAGCACGGTTCAGAACCAGACGCAGGCAGGTGGGCTAGCCGGTAAGTTCCCAGGTAAGGTGGGACTATAAGGTTCTCGGGAGTAGAGACCATGGGGAATTCAAATTCAATGC
>VZQC01002730.1:27697-48295 GCA_009823505.1 Rhizomys pruinosus
ATTCCCCAGTCAATAAGAGAACGCCAAACCTGAGCCCTCATTAGCATGTCCGCTGACTTCCGTATATTGCGCATACTGCTTACAGACCAATGAGAGACCGCCACGGTGCTCGCACGCTAGCAGGAGGCGGGGTTGAGAGAAGGGTATATTAGTAGGGGACACTGGAAGGGGGAGAGAGTTGGTGTATGAGTTGCCTGAATAAACTGCGTCTGGAAGAACAAGAGTGTGTCCTCTCCTTTTTCCTGCCAGCCGGGAACAGAGAGCGACAAGGAGAGCAACAATTTTGCTTAATTACACAGCTTATAAAGACCTTACTATTATATTTGGCTTTGAATAGAGAGCTATCTTTTCACAGTCCTTCTATCTATCAGTCAATTAAAGAAAGTAGTTATATCTTTTTTTTAAGATTAAGTTTTTTTTTTAAGTTTTATTTTTATTTTTAAGTTTTATAAGATTACTACTATAACAGTGGGTTCTAATTTACAGTTAGTGAATGACTTCATTACCATCATGTTTTTCTTTTTTATATGAAAAGGAGAGGTAGGAAAGTCTCTCATATTAAAACTTTGCACCTGGAAGGTAAAGTTCATTAGGACACATTATAAACAGTTGTTTTGAATGGGATCCACGGAGATGTTTGATGCCTGTAGTTCAGGGAGTCTGAGGCTTTCCTTCCTTTTAATGTTCAGATGGGCCAACTTCTCTGCTGGTATTTCTTGGTCCATCCTGTGCAATGCAAAGCTATATCTTTTCTTTCTCAGCCATTAAGGTGGTGATGTTTTGACCTGTGGGAACATGCAAATCTTTTCCCATAGTTAGCTTTAAGATTTAAATTGAAAAATTTGACAAAAGGTTTACTATATAGCTGTATCCCCCTTTTTTATTTTAGGTTTCTATTTTTTGACCCATAAATCTTTAAAACGCAGTTGTATTATACATACCTATAGGTAGGAATCAAGGTGTATATTTTCATTAAATTTACCCAAGCTGTTTATCATTGACTGTATGTTGTTAATTTGGGAAGCAAACTTAATTCCTCTAGTTGAATTATCCTACAGGTAAAAAAAAAATGTTACTAGATGATACTGTATAATACAAAAATTATAGAGAACATTTCTGTACATTAACCACAAAGTTGTTGTTATACAAAATATAAGTAAAACAAATATGGAAAATTTATATTTCCAATTAGCTTAAATCTATTACCATTTTTATTAAAGCCTTTTAACCAGTGTTGTTTAATATAGACATTTTTACTTTTACTGTTTTACAATACCATATAATATGTAGACAAAGTTTGGGCAAATTTGGACACCTGTAAAACACACATCAATTAGATATACAGTGTTCCTTAAAATTCTTTCACTAGACTGTGACTTCAGAGAAATCAAGTCCATTAACTTATATTATTTATTTGTATTTCTTTATAAATCTCTACTGAAATACCTGTATATAAGTGTATAATATTTGTTTTAAACATCTCACTATAAATCTTATAAAGTGGGTTTGTAACAATCATTTTTCTTTCAGTCCTTGTAGGTGGTTTTTCCAGGTCTGGCACAAAACCCTGTTTTAAAGATGTTTTACCTAGTTGTTAAATGCTTTACAATACACATTTAACCATACTTTAAATCATATCCAAAATAAAATAAGATTATTTCTTAAAACTAATTTATTTCCTCCAACACTTTAAGAATTTGTTGGAGTTGTTGTCTTAGGCATTGAAGGAGCACAGCCAGTAGGTAGTGGCGTACACCCATAAAGTGGTTAATTGTTACAGCACCTGTATAATTTTATTAGCAATTCTTAACCAAGACAAGTAAATTACACAAATGAAAATAGAAGCTTAACTATATTAATAGGGCTGCATCTGAGTTGAAGGGGCCAGTTCCAGCTCAGAGGCCTTTTTAGAATTGTACAAATACATGTTAACATCTACATAAACCCAATTAAAGATTGTTAACACCAAAAAGTATAAACCAAGTTTTGCATAGGTTGAATCTGTTAAAAGTGATTTACAGTTGACTTTTTAAAACATAGGAGTTTAGAAAGTTATAGGGGTTAAAACAAATATTCATACCTCCATACACACATGTGTGCATGAACACATACAAAGAAGTACACACATACATATGTACAAAGGAAAAAAATGTTGTGAGACCAATCTGTGGGAAGGAAGTTACATTATTGTCTTATGAGACAATTGTGTCTCAATGAGAAAAAGTCATCTCCACAATTAAGGTTGGGTTTAAGACTTCACAGAAGTCCACCAACTGTCTCCTGAGTATTGGAGTCAAAGCTGTACCTTTAAAACACAATGAAGATGAACCACTGCTCCAGAGCAAGAGTGTCAGAGAGCACTTTAGGGCTTCTACAGTCGCACACAGAATACTGTAAAGCCAGCCCTTCCCCCACCAGCCATAGCTGTCTCCTCTGTTTCTGGAGCAGGAGAGGGCACAAAACAAATCTTGGACTAGATCAACCAGAGTATTTACAAACAGCTACAAACTGAAAAGCATAACAGCTTCATTTTGCTTTTGATCTTTTCAAGGCAGGGCCTCCCCACAGTCCCAGAGGGCCTGGAGCTCACTCTGTAGACTAGGCTGTCCTTGAACTCACAGAGATCAGCCCATCTTGGCTTCCTGAGTGCTAGGATTAAAGGCATGGGCCACCACACCTGGCTCCACAAGCCTGGAATTTACAAGCTCAATTCGAATCACAGAAGACTGGCCTCTAGAATGAGATCCTAGAGGAAGTTTAGCAGACAAAAAGAAATCCTCAGCTGAATTAAGCACTGCAAAGACACTATTTACAGAAAAATGTCTTCAAGGAAAACTTTTAAAACACATTTAAACTGTAGCTGGCTTTTCACAAATTTCCATGCAAGCCAACATTGGCAGGCCAATTCCTGGGTAGGGAGTTGCCTCCACAACCCAAGCCGGCCTATGCAAATGTGCACCTCAATAGAAGGCTTGCAGCAAAAGCCTCAAGCTTGCTCCATGTGCACGCATGTCCTCTCTGCCCCCATGACCTTCACCAATTGAAGCCTGGACTTCCCTTCTGGGCTGAAATTGAGGCTGCAGGGTAGGTCCAAGGTCCATTGAAAAAGCTTCTAGAAGGCAAGTGGACGGGAGAAGGAAAGCTCCTCTCTCACGATTTCTCTGAATACCCACAACCTGGGAAGGCTGGGGAAGCAACAGATGCCCCCAACCCAAGGAAGCCAAAACAGCACCTAGGGGCTCCATAAAGGTGCCCCACTGAGTGGGTGAAAACCCACAAGAGAGTACAGGCGTCCCACAGCCTATCAGAGAAAGGGATTCTGGAGCACAGGCCAAGCCCCAATCAGCGCCATTCACAGGCACATCAGCAGAGTCAACACAAGGATTCCCTCTGCCTCCATCCTTAGTCTGTGCCTTCAGTGATTCAGAGATGCTAAACTGTCTCCATGCCACAACTTGAAGCACTACAGCTACAACAAACCACAGCACACAGTCAACAAATACAAGCCATACATCCCAAAACAATTCCTCCTGAAACCTAGCTTCCTTAAAGATATCATTTCCCATCTTGCAGAGATTCTAGTTTACCAAACTGGTCTCCATGCCTCATATTTGCTGCGTCAGATGTAGGAAGCTTTCTTTTGTACCAAACAAGGACCACTTGGCCTTGCTAAGGGGATGGGGACATAGCACCTGCTAGCAGCTGCTGTAGGGAACTGGCCTCTCAGCACAGAGACCAACTGGCTACTTCCTGCAGCCCAGCCTGGGTGGAACTTCCAACTCAGGCCCTTAGCCTGGAACCCTGAGACATGTGTTCCACTCTTGGCCATGACTTCCCACCTGCCCAGAGACTGCTGAACCCTGGACAGGAATTTTCAGGCTGTTGGCTGTCGGCCTATCTTCAGCCTATGTCCTCTCACAACACCAGCTATCCAGATTGGTGGTCTGCATGGGGACCTCTTTCCAACCCACTGGCCACCCAAAGGAAATGCAGGCCTGCCTTGGCCTGTATGTGCGCAATAATTAATAAAAAATGACGGCTGGGAATTCCGTGATGGTATTACCGGAAATGCAAATTTATTCCTTGCTACAGCCTGTTTCTATAAACCACATGATGTCAGTTCCCAGAGTCAATCATAGGCCCCCCCAACTCTGTGCCACTGCATACCATTGCCCCACCCAGCATCACGTGCCTAGGCCATGTTATTTGCTCCTCCTTAGGGTGGGGTCAGACTCTCAGCTGCACAGTGCCCTGAGGGGTGTTAGCTCAGAACAAGCCCCCAATTCAAACCAGATCTTCCCACACTTTTATGCTTTGTTTTTTGTTTGTTTGTTTGTTTGTTTGTGACAGGACCTTCCTTTGTAGCCCAGGCTGGCCTAGAACTCACTATGTAGTCCAAGTTTTCCTTGAACTCATGAATTCCTTAGTCTCCCAAGTAATGGCATTATAGATAGGAGCCACCATATCAAATTCTTATTCTTTTTAAAAATACAGAAAGTCTCACTGTGCAGCCCTGGCTGGCCTGGAGCTCACTGCATAGGCCCGGCTGGTCTCGAATTTGCAGAGACCTGCCTGCCTCTGCCTTTTAAGTGCTGGGATTAAAGGCATGTGCCACCATGCTGAGCTCCTTATGCTTCTCTTAAAACCTAATGGTTACACTGCTCCATGGAGGTATGGTCTCCACTCTCTCCTCCTTGAAATTAGATGGGCTTTTGTGATCCTTGTGACCAACAGAGCATTGTGAAACTTGCCAGGCTAGGTCATACAGTGGGTAATACAATTTCTACCTTCTTACTGCCATTTTCTCTTTGAAATGTGCAGCTATTATGCAAGCAGCTCTATAGCCCCAAGGCTGCCATGTTAAGAAGCCCAGAGAAGTCCTGAGACTCTTTTAAGATTAATAGATACTGCGAAGTCCCTGCTGATCAGCTCTCATATCCACAGTCCCAGCTCTGCCTTCTTTGAACGCAGGCACATTCTAGACCCTAAGCCAGGGCTGTCCCCCAAGCGCTTCTCAAATTTCCGTCTCACACAGACCATGAAGGTGTGAAATGACTGTTATCTGCAGTCACTAATTAGAAGCCTTCTCCTATCTTCTACCTGTACTTCTGCTCTTTGACCAATTTTATAAACGAAGTTACAAGGAAGTCTCAGAGAGTCTGATGGCTAAAGAATCACCAAGGAATGGAGTTTCTGAACTATGGCTACTTATAGAAATTCCTACAGTCTTAAACCCAGAACAATTTGGATGTACATTAGCATATTTATATTGTAAATAATGATAGAAATAGTGTTTGCATGCATTATCTTCTAGAGTCATAAAATCCCAGATATTCAGTTTCCCTAGTTTTATAATTCTACTGGATCATTTATTTTGAAACAATTAAGAAGGCACTTTGCTCAAATTAATCAATCAAACATATCTATTTCATGCTTAGTCTAGGTGGAGAAGCAGTACAGGAAATAAAATAGCAGAGAAAAGATCTATAGCATAATCAACACCATCAAGCAGTTGAGAAGCCAGGTGGAAAGTTATGACAGAATAACGTACGCAGACATCACTCACACTAGTGAGGAAAAAGTGCCGAGCACACGGCATCAGTACGTGTTCTAGCTTCTGTTATGCTGCTGTGATAGAACACTGCCCAAAAGTCACGTAGGGGAGGAAAGGATTCATTTGGCTTACAGTTCCAGGGCAAATCAGGGCAAGAACTAAAGCAGGGGCTTGAAGCAGAGACCGTGGGGGAAGGCTGCTTGCCGTCTCCCTTTATGTTCATGCTTAGCTGGCTTTCTCATATTCCCCAGGATCATCTTCTTAGGAATGGTGCTACCCAGCTTGGGCTGGGAACCTCCTGCATCAATTTATAATCAAGACACTCCTCACAGACATGCCCACAGACTAACCTGATAAAGACCAGTATGCTACTGAAACTCTTCTGGAGTGATTCCAGGCTGGGACAGGTTGACAGTTAATGGTAGCTAGGACAGTGTATGAGTCAGCTTTCCATTACAGTGACACAAAGCCAGAGGTAATTTCAATGGTGAGGCAGTGAGCAGTAGAGGAGACCTGCCCACTTTTTTTTTTAATTTTTTTTATTAATTTTTATTTATTTCTGTATGTGTATGAATGTACTGTCTGCATGCAAGTCTGTGCACCCGTGTCGTGCAATGCCGCGGAGTTCAGAAGAGGGTGTCGGATTCCCCTGGAACTGGAGTTCTCCTGGAATTGGAGTTTCAGACGGTTCTCGGCCGCCATGTGGGTGCTGGGGATCGAACCCGGGTCCTCTGCAAGAGCGGTCGGCGCTCTTAACCGCTAGGCCATCTCTCCAGCCCGAGACCTGCCCACTTTAAGACCACCAGGAAGAAAAGTGTGAGAGAGGAAGGAGCTGAGTCTCAACAGCTTTGAGACTCAGCTTCTTTGAGAGCACACCCCATTGATTTAATTTTCTTCTACTAAAGCCTCAAATCCTTAAGATTCATAGGCTAGGGCCCAAGCCTTTAGCATGTTAATGTTTGGGAGGATGTTCAAGATCCAAACCACAGTGATTAGATATAAATGAAGAGCTTTAACACGTGTCTGTCCTAAAGTATTCTTTTTTTTTTTTTTTTGTCTTTTCGAGACAGGGTCTTCCTGTAGCCCCAGCTGCCCTGGAATTCACTCTGTAGACCAGGCTGGCCTTGAAGTCACAAAGATCCGCCTGCCTCTGCTTCTCAAGTGCTAGGATTAAAGGTGTGCGCCATCACGCCCAGCTCTAAAATATTCTTGATCTGTAGACTGCCCTTGCTTCACATGACCTTCATGGGTTTGCCCTAATTCTTGTAATAAAAATGTAATCTCCCAGGGGTTGACTCTTGCATTCTAGATGGCTCAACCTTTGTCTGAAAGACTATAATGAAATAGAAAGAATTTTCTGGACCACATGCTTTACTAAAAGCTTCAGATTTCCAGAGCATCAAAATATGCTTTCTAGAACACTATTCTCATGAGATAACTTGTGAAAAGGAGTGAAACTTATAATGAAATAAATCTTTGTACTGTATTACAGTACTGTGCACCAATATACTGAAAAGCACAAGAATCTTGCAGCTATGAAATATGCTTAGCTTTGGTTAGTCATTTCCCAAACCACTTTGATCATAGAAACTTCTTTCCCTTCCTCTCCCATTCTTCTTTTCTGCTGTTCTTACCCCCCCCCCACATAATCCTTCCGAGAACATTTTAGGCACTGCTACTTAAAGAACAAAGTGATAAAGCGAAGTTACTTTTACCCATTTTTGTGTCTTCTTTTATTTCTTTGTTATTTATTATGTATATGAGTGTATTGCTTGCACGTATGTAAGTGTATCCATGTCTTGCAATGTCTGCAGAGGTCAGAAGAAGACCCCTGGACCTGGATAATTGTTAGCTTCCATGTGGATGTTGGGAATCAAACCCAGATCCTCTGAAAGAAGTTAAGCCAGTGCTCTTAATCACTGAGCCACCTACCCAGCCCTCTTTTTTGTCTTCTTAACTGACACTTAATGTAACAGTAAATTGGACAGTGTACTGGTAGTTTTTGTCAACCTGACACAAAGATAGGCACAATTGGGAAGAAGAAAGATCAAGTAAGGAATTCCCTCCATCAGACTGGCCTGTGAGCAAGTCTGTGGGACATTTTCTTGCCTTATAGTTGATGCAAGAGGGCCCAGTCCAATGGGAGCAGTATCCTTCCTGAGCAGGCAGGCCTGGAGTGCATAAGAAATCCAGCAGAGTGAGCAGAGGGGACAAGCCAGTAAGGAGCATGCCTCCACTGTCTACGCTTGAGTTCCGACCCTACTTTTCCTTAATGATGGATTGTCACTTGGAAGGATTAGATTCAATAAACCCTTTCTTCCTCAAGTTGATTTTGGTCATGATGTTATGGCAACAGAAACCCAACTAAAACAGGTGGATCCTCTGAGTTGTTTGTAGAAGACAGATACCTATGGTCAATGCTGTCTCAGAGAGTTATGAGATGATCAACAAATAATAGGCATTGTTCCCCTTTCTTTGGAAAGTTAACTTTCCCTTCTCAGAGGTGGGACCAAATACATTGCCTTTGATAGTGATGCATGAGCTCTGGAGGGGTGGAGGGCAAGGACGGGGGAATGGGTCGAAATTTGATTAAGAAATGTATGGAATGCACACAGCTTCAGTTAAAAAAAGGCCCACCGTTCTTTTTTATTTATTTATTTTATTAACTTTTTGAGACAGGGTCTTCCTGTTACCCCAGCTGCCCTGGAACTCACTATGTAGACCAAGCTGGCCTTGAACTCACAGAGATCCACCTGCCTCTGCCTCCAGAATGCTGGGATTATAGGCATGGGCCATCAGGCCCAGCTGGCCCACTATTTTTATAGACAGAAACTATGTTGCCCCAAAGGAAATAAATGTTGCTGAAGTTGTCTTCTTGCTAGAATCTCTTCATTGACCAGGTTTGAAAAGCAGAAGTATGCAGCGTTTAGGCCCTTACCTTCTAGATCGAAACTGCTTAGACTCAGATTCCATTTCACCACTAATTAGATGCTTGTTCTAGGGAATCACTTAACTTTCTGTGCTCTGACTTTAAAGAGGGATATGGTTGTAATCTGCATCCGAAGATTATGAATATTAAATAATACATCCCCTAGTGTTCAGAACATGACACGGTGATTGTCAGCTAATACTGAAGATTTTTAATGTTTTATTTATTATTTTTATTTATTTTATGTGTATGAGTGTATTGCCTGCATTTATGTAAGTACACCTGCGTCATACAATGCCCCTGAAAGTCAGAAGAGGGCATCAGGTCCTCTGGAACTGGACTTACAGACGTTTGTTAGGCACCATGTGGGTGCTGGAAACTGAACCTGGGGCCTCTGCAAGAGCAGCCAGTGCTCTTAATCACCAAGCCATCTCTCCAGCCTTAATACTGCACTTGTATAAATGTAAAGGTGTATAGAAAGTTAAGGTAACAGTTGGCCCCATTTTTGTGCCTAAATTAGCCAAGTAGTTGAGGCAAAATTACTTTGGTGCTCTACTGGTATTCTACTTTTATTTTCTGTTGCTGTGGTAAAGCACTGTGGCCAAAAGCAACTTAGGGAAGGAAATAGTTTGTGTGGATTACACCTCTAGGTCACAATCCATCACCGAGGAAGGCCAAGGCAGGAATTCGAACAGAAACTGAAGCAGAAACCATAAAGGAATACTGCTTACTGCTTACCCTCTGGCTTGCTCACTGGGTACTGCCCACAGTGGGCTGGGGCCTCTCACATCAGTTAATAAGACAATACTTCATAGACACGTCCACAAACCAGTATAATATGGGGACTCTCTCAGTTGAGACTCCCAGGTTATACCAAGCTGACAGCAAAAGCTAACTAGAACAACTTGGTTTTCCTTTCAGGATGAGTTAATTTTCCATTTCGCTCCCTCGAACCTGGTCAGCTGCAATGGTGCCACCACCTTGACCTCTTGAATCACTGTGACATCTGTGCCATCTCCTTTCAGATGTTCCAAATCACGAGGGACCTAATAAACAAGACACAGACTCCAGTGTTGCTCAGATATGCTCTTTTAACTCTAATGGAGTAAGGTGATGTCCTTGTCATGCAACATAATTTAGTTTAATAAAGGGAAACTTGGCTGATAACAGTTATCACCATGGATAGACAGTCTTAGAGAGCTGGTAGGGTGCAGACTGGGCCCCATGAAAATTTCACAAGGTTTAAATCAGGGCAAAGCCCAGTATGTGGGATGAACCAGAAGAGTGCTCTTAGCACAGTGGTTATTAATATCTGCTAAAGAACCTGACCTTTGTTGCTGTAAACAAGAGCAGATAATTACAGGTTCATTCTAAGAGCAGTGTTGAAATCAAAATTGAGGTATTTGTCAAAGGGGACAGAAAAGTAATTTGTACTAAAATGAAACATGGAGTTTTCCTCTTAATATCTGACAGCTGGCCCTTGTCAAGAAGGACTTGTGACTTTAGGTAATAATTATAATTAGCATTCTTGTCCATCAGGGCACTTGTTTTCTTGCTTTTCAGAGAAGGAGGAGCATAGCACTGTGAGGTAGACACGTAGCTTTGGGGAAGGACATTTTCCCTCCCCTTTTCTTGCATGGCTTTATTCTTCCCTTTGCCTTAATTATATATGCAAGACGAAGCCCTTGAGTCAGAGCAGCCATTAAAGGCAGTCTCAGGCAAATAGGCAAATCTTCCAGCACTGGAACCGCTTGCTCTCTTCTGGCTTTGCCACAGGCAGGTGTGAAAACACACAGCCCACGAGAGCAAGATTTGTTTAGAGGTCTAGTCTCACTGTGGGGTCCACACACTCCATTTTGCTTCTGAAGGCAAGGTATTTTTTTCAGGGCAGTAATTCATTAGAATTACCAGTGTGGCCGGACGTGGTGGCACACGCCTTTAATCCTAGCACTTGGGAGGCAGAGGCAGGTGGATCTTTGTGAGTTCAAGGCCAGCCTGGTCTACAGAGTGAATTCCAGGACAGCTGGGACTACAGGGAGACCCTGTCTCAAAAAAGACCCCCCCCCAAAAAAAAGAATTACCAGTGTGTAAAGGAATTCTTTGAACCTAATTGACATTTTTTCCCTCTGACCCATGTAGGTGTACACAAAAAGACACGTAGAATGAAGGGGAAATGACCCGATGTCACTAAATGAAATGAACGCAGGGACCAATCACTTCTAGGCTGAATTTGTCATCCTCGTGATTATATTATCTCTTCATCTTTTTTTCCATCTTCTTCCTTTCATGTTAGGTGAAAATTTGGATGGAATCAGACAAATGATTCATTCTCATCCAAGTTGAAAGATCATCAGGGATCATCTCCACCAAGACCTCTGCGTAGTCACAGAACCAGATCCTTGTACCCTGTGCTAATAAACAGTGTTGTTGAAGAACCTAGGCCAGAGGTCAACAGTGGCTGCAACCTGCCAGGCAGGATGACTATTGTTGCATGGGTGATACGAAGGGTTAAAGGAGAAGATTCCTCTCAGAAAGAAAGTTTTATTTTTAATAATATTTTATTTATGACTTTTATTTTATGTGTATGAGTGTATTGCCTGCATGGATGTAAGTACAACTGTGTCTTGCAATACCTGCAGAGGTCAGAAGAGGGCATAAGATCCCTGAGAACTGGAGTTACAGCTGTTAGCCACCCTATGGGTGCGGGAATGGAACCCTGGTCCTGCACAAGAGTGTTCTTAACTGCTGAGCCATATTTCCCACCCCCTGAAGTAAAAAAGTTTAAATGCTGAATAATATTCTAAAATTTAACAGTGCATCAAGGCTCTGACATGCCTCTAAATCTTCTAAGTTAATTGGCAGATAAACCAAGTACTATTAAAGTAGAGGACAGAAGTGAGTAGTTCAATACAAATTCTCTAGGTAATCTATAAAATGAAACGTAAGATTCAGTGGAAAGCAAGTAGATTGTAGGCAAGGTGAGGTCAACTGGGTAGATACTGGACAGTAGATGGATGCCTAGTGTATTTCATGAAGAACCAACTGCTTAGCACAAACAATCATGCAGTGAAAGGATCATTAAGATGAGGCTGGAGAGCTGGGTGAGGTCAGAGGGTGGGCGTTTGTTTTCTGGGTACTGGGAAACCATTAAAGGGCAAAATAGTTTATAGTCAAACCTAGTGTAAGAAGGAAATATAGAATTTGCAACCATTTGCTTCAAACAGGGATAGTAGCCCGATTGTTGGCACGTTTGGACACTCCGGGCAGATCGGCTTGGCTTCCGGCCAACCCGGCAGGCGTGGGAAAGGAGCAGCCAGGACCGGTTGGAGAGAGTGGTTTGGGGTACGCAGTCCTGGTTTCCGATGACATCCTAGCTGCTTTGATGCTGTTTGACTTTGGGCATTTCCTTCCTCTCTTATACTACACTTGCCCATCTGTAAAGTGGAGATCTAGAATCTAACTCATGATGTTGTTAGGTGCAATTAGAGAGGACAGCTCTCGTGCTGTGTGCTCCATCAGAAGCGGCTATTTTTATCTCTACTGCAATTATTGCCATTATCAGCAAACTCACAAACAAGCTTAAATATTGTGGCTCCATCAATTCTGATCCGTGTGTGTGCTGTACACGTGTTATATGTGTGTGTGCTGTAAGTGCCTGTGTGTATGTAGTTGCACAGGCTGGTATGAACATGCATGGAGGCATCGGAGGACATGGGGTGCCCTGCCCTCCCCTCTCCCTCACTTCATGCCCCCAGAGCTCACTGCTCTTTCCACTCGGCTGGCTACCAGCAAACCCGAACGATCCTGATGCGCAGGGGAAAGCTGGCTTCAAATAAGCCCTCCACTTGTGGTAGCAATATTTATCTCCCTCCCTCCCTCCCTCCCTCCCTCCCTCCCTCCCTCCCTCCCTCCTTCCCTTCCTTCCTTCCTTCCTTCCTTCCTTCCTTCCTTCCTTCCTTCCTTCCTTCCTTCCTTCCTTCCTTCCTTCCTTCTTACCTTCGTTCCATTCTTCCTTTATCTCCTTCATCTCAGAGAGACCTTGATCCTGCATAACCTATGAGCGCTGGATTAGAAGAGATTCTTGGTACTTGTCCCCCTCCCCCTTCCCCCCCTCCCCCACCCCCAAGCCTTAGCAGTAATCTGTTGACTACATAGCTTCTTTCCTGCTGGAGCCTGGGGCAGTCAAACCAGATTCTGTGCTCATCACTCAGAATAAATCCCATAGCTGATAATCCTGTGGACAAAGACAAAGCAGAGTCGATCACCAGGTCTTCAGGAAATTCCCCTGGAGAAGGGTACCTAGAAAATGATATGAGAAAAAGAAGAGAAAAGTTCTCAAAGGTTGGAGGAAGAGGACACAAGAAATAACAAATTATAAGGAAATATTTTATTTGTGTGTGGGGGCATGTTCGCACATGTGAGCATGCAGGTGGAGACTAGAACATAACCTCCTGTAATCTCAGGAGTCCTCCACCCCCCCTCCTTTTTTTTTTCTTGAGACAAGGTCTCTTGTTGGCCTGGAGCTTGCTCACCAATTACCTAAGCTCAATAGACAAGGAGACAGGGAGTCCCAGGGGTCCGCCGCCTTGACCATCCCCAGTACTGGATGTTACCACAGTTGCTTTTCCACATGGACTCTAGATCTGGGGGTCCTTCTGATTCTATGGCAAGTGTTTTGCTGATTGAAACCTCTCTCTGGCCCCTATTAAGGCAATACTTTAAATAAGGATTTTCTAATTTATTAACTAGAGAATGGACTTTTTTTCTTATTCAGTCAGTGGCTCTCATACATTCACCGTATTGTGCGAAAGAGATGAGCCGTATTTCTTTTACAGATATCACCACGAAAGAAGAAATTAGGCAGCTACATATCCTAGGGGCCTATGAGGAACCAGTTATTCAGTGTCAGGTGCCACATAAAACAATAGCAGTACCTTTGCTTCCTGTGGTTATTCAAATACCACCCAGTTCTCCAAGCTGCCTGAAGGGTTAGTTATGAGCAAGCAGTGAGCAGAGATGAATGCCTTAATTGGCTATTAATATATGGGCACTACTATTCTTAGAAATTCCTGGTGTTTGGATAACTACTTCAAAAATAGAGTCCAGATTCCATGGCTGGGTTCTATCACACATAAAACCAGGACAGTTGATGGGAAATTGGTTGGACCACGATGCCATTTTTGGAAAGGCCGTTACATTTGTTGTTGCTTTAAAAAGTTGTGCTTGGAAAGTTGCCTGGTAACTCAGTTTATCTTGCATATTAATAATTCACCCATTGGGAAACTGCCTTGACTATAACTCAGTGTCCAACCTAAACACCTCTTCAATTGGATAGTCTGCACGATGTTGGTGTTGTTGTTAGTAAATCCATTGAATGAGATTGGAGAATGATTCTGACAATGGATTGAACTAGTCTGAGAGGGATTCAAGTGGTACAAGATACGAAGCAAGCAATTTGAAGAACTGTAATGGTGATTGTCTTTAAATCCTGTATATTATTTAGTCATTGATAAGCTTCAAAGTGAAAGTTCACTAAACACACAATTAAAAGGAACATGTATTGTTAATATAATAAGATGACATGATAGTTCTTCATCCCAGATACAGAAAGGCAAAATAATCACCATGCATTAGACCAATAAGTGACTGGCTCTAATATTGTCTTTACTACCTGAAAACCAAGTCCTATTCCATACCTCTGAGGCCCCCCAGGCTGAACTGTAAGTGTTCTGTTTCAGGCTTGTTCAGTGAATCCATGGAAACGATGTACCCTGTCGAATTTCCTTAACAGTATGTGGTTGCTTCTCCCTCCTAGTGTGGATGGCATCCCTTTGGGATGTTACAGGGACATCCAGTCCCAAAGACCATGAGAGACTCAATAATTTAAAACAAACACCTTGGTTTGAATCTAGCCACAATGTCCCAAATTAGGCTGGATCTGAAATAGCAGCTAAGCCTCCTGTTCAATTTGGCCCCAACTCGGCCCAGACGGAGAGTCCTCTGTTTCCACGAGGACACGCCAGGAACAAAACTCCATCCATCTGAATGAGCTCTGAATAATTTTAGCACTGGGGAAGATGAAAAGGAAAGAACCCATGTGGTTTCAGAGCTACATATTTACGTGTAAGATAGGGAATGGCGTGGGCCAGTATCACCCCTGTCCTGTACCGCAGGAAGAGCAGGTTTTCCACCCCTCAAGAACGCCATGCCTTCCAGTAATGAGACTGAGAAGCTGAAGTAACCAGGGGTGGTCAAGTTATTATTTATGTTATTAAGATTTCATGTTGACATGTGAAATACAGTTGTTCCCCTGTCTAGATGTAAATTTAGGGAGAAGAGGGCCAAGGAAGTAGGCAAAGAAGCCAAGTGACGTGTGAGTTCCTGAAGTATCTGTTGCTGGCTGGGTGATGGTGGAGAGGTCCACGAGGCCCCATTCAGTGTATCTTTTTTTTCATCCAAGATCCAATTCTAATAGCAAACAGGAGGCAGTTCATTATAAGCAGAGACATTTGATGCTGCAACTGTTGCTGCTGCTGCTGCTGCTGCTGCTGCTGTTGTTGAGGCTGAGGCTGTTACTGCATTTTTCCCTTTTGATGGTAGGTGTGCTGATTACTTTCATTCTCAACTTGATACAACCTAAAGTCACCTGGGAAGAGGAAATCTCCATTAAAGAATGTCCCTGATCAGATTACCCTATGCCCATGTCTGTGAGAGATGATCCTGATAATTGGTATGTCAGGGCCCAGCCCTGGGCGGGGTAGAAAACTATCTGAGAATAGTTTAGAGAACAGGCCAGCAAGCAGCATTCCCTTGTGGTTCCTGCTTCAGTTTTTTCCTTGAGTTCCTGCCCTGATTCTTCAGTGCTGGACTGTGGCCTGGAAGTCATAAGATGAGATTAAAAACCCTTTCCTCCCTTAAGTTGTGCTTGCTCAGAGTGCTTTATCACAGCAACAGAAAAGCAAACTAGGACACTGGGATTGGACTCAAAGCATTAGGCCCTCATATAGGCTGGGCAACTGTTCTACTAAGCTACATTCTAAGCTAGCAGAAAAAAAAAGAGTTCCAAATTAAGCAACTAACAGCAGCAAAAAGTAACAGAAAGCTGACAATGAAGAAAGAAATGATACATCAGAAGCACACGAACAAAAATAACCCAATAACATTTTATCAGTACAGAGCTTTCTGTGTGGGGCAAAATGAGAGGCGTTAAATGAAACACAAGATTTGGTGTTCGTTGTAATAGCTTTCTGAGAACGAGAGATATGAGATCTGTGTTGGGGGGAAAAGGGGTGTCTTTTAAAACTCGTTCAGACAGAAAAGTTTAAAATTTAAACATCTTGAAAATATGTTCAGTGCTGAATTCTCAGGTTGTTTTGCATTAATATTAAAGAAGCAGTGATAAGTCATGGTTAAATCACTGGTGCAGATGCTATCCTGAGTTCAAATTCCACCTATGCTACTTATTATCTGTGTGACCCTCTAACTCAACCTCTCTGAACTTCAGTTTCTCAATGACACGTGCATTTTAAAAATCAAATCCGTCCATCATCTGTCATGCCTGAATTAGAGAAAAATTGAGTCATATATTGATCCTATTAAAGAGTTTATGTTTTCAACATTTTTTTTTTCTAAAGGTAATATTGGGCTGGTGAAATGGCTCGGTAGACAAGGGTCCCAAATGCCAAGCCTGACAGCTGGATCCCAAGACCCACATAGTAGAAGGAGGGAACTGACTTCCACAAGTTGTCCTCTGATCTTTGCTTTTGTACCCAGTCAGGTCCTCTCTCCTCAACACACAAATAAATAAATGTAATTTTTAAAGGTAATAATTAGTCTGTGGATTTGATGGATAATTTTTGGAAAATTTGTTGCACCAGTTATAGGATGAATGTCCCTGGGTTTTTGTAGACTCAAGTAAGAAAGAGCTCAGTCCAAACTGGTGATTTGATGTGTTAGTTTTCGTTTTCCAAATTCTTGCTGACCGTAATCTAAAATTGAATAGAGACAAAACAGCCCACAGAAGCTCTAGTGAAGACCCTGGCAGAAATGGTGGGAGGAGGGGCCTGGTGGCCCAACTTCCATTGTCTAAGAAGCACAGCTGACAAAGCCAGTCAGAGCTCAGGACCCTCTGGATGCCAAGTCAAACTGACTCTGACTGATCAGAGTGTGGCCTGGGGTGGGGGGGGCAGTGACTACCACTCAGCATCTTCCCTGGAATTAATTGATAAAGACATGGCTCTGTCTGTGGGTTGGGAAACTCTGGAAACAGGGTGGAGGGTAGATAAGCTAATGCAGGTCCCAAGGTAAGGGCAGCAACTGGGTGTCCAGGGCAATAGCAAGAGAGAGTAAGGAGACTCCCTCCAGCGAGAATCAGGAAGAGACTGAAATGAGAAAGGAGAGAGGATGAGAGACCTGTGGGTCAGGAGGAAGAAGAGGGATGGGGAAAGAGGGATGTCCACATGGACTCGGGTTTCCAGGAGAGAGGTCTGGACATTAACAAGGAACCAGAAGATAGAGGAAGGCAATGTTTATATTTGGTTTGAGACCTTCTGTAACCATCTCTTGGTGTTCAAAATAGATGGTTCCAGAACCCAACCTCCCTAACCAGTACACTTCAAGGAAATTCAAAACACCTATAAGAATAGCATAGTATTTACACACAATCTGTATATATCCTTCTATATGTTTTTAATCATCTCTAGACCACTTGTACAACGAATACAATGTAAATGATATGTAAATCATTGCACTAAATTGTTTCGGAAATAAGGACAAGAAAACAAAGAACCCTGCATGTTCAGTGTAGTCACAGTTCCCCTGAATATTTTCACTTGCAGTTGGCTGTCTCTGCAGCTGAAAGAGCCCACAGACCTGAATACATGTGTCTTTGGGCACATTCATGAGGAAATGCTGTCTGCTACACAAACTTGTATTTTGCCTTATATGAAATTCTGAGTAAATGCTGCTCAAAGATACTGATTGAAAAATATATTACTACCATGTACTCACAGTGTGATGAAAGACCCCGATTGCCTGATCTCTTTTTGTTTATTTTTAATTATTTATAAAACATGGGATTAACAATAGCATTGATAACAATGCTAGCTATCTAACAAGGTTGCTCTAAGAATTAAAGGAGATTAACATTTTTTGTTGTTGTTTTTTAAACAGGGTCTCCCTGTAGCCCCAGCTGGCATGGAATTCACTTTGTAGACCAGGATGGCCTTGAACTTACAGAGATCCACCTGCCTCTGCCTCTGCCTTCTGAATGCTGGGATTAAAGGCATGCACCACCATGCCCAGCTGAGGCTATACATTTTAAGAAGTGAATGATACAGCTAAACTCTTCCCAAAACAACAAGCCTCTGCAGGGAAAGACTGAGAGAAAGATGCAAGACATGTATGGCAGAAGGCACATACCCCACAGGGGTGGGGTGGGGGCAGGGAGAGGGGAATGTGTCTAAATTGGACTGGAAGATAATGAATGAAATACACAATTCATCAATAAAAATTAAAAAAATAAAATAAAATAATAAAAAAGAAGTGGCCCTAGCCCACGTTTGACGCATTGTAAATCCCCAATCCACATTAACCACTTAGCATTAATAATGGATAGCTAGAATAATTTATAGCTGAAATCATAGTAACTTCCCAAGGAGATGTAGCTCCAGAAACCTGAGCTAGAATTTGGATTGAGAAGCTGCCCTGCATTTGTCCTATGGATTTGGGGGGGTGCTATATGACAGTGACTTCAGAAGACTATGGCTTCAAAATGAAAAGAATGCCCTTCACCCTGCCTCCCCCTCCAAATCCATTGATTGGATATTCCCAATCAATGATGACTTTTTTCTGAGTGTTCTCAGGAAGGTAGAATTCACAGTGGAGAGTTTGGAAGGTAAGTGGGAGGTGAGTAAAATGCAAGAGGACATTTTCATGATTCTAAATGAGGAGAAGACAGACAAGTGGAAGAAATTGAATATGGGCAAAGAATAGAACACATTTATTAGCCAAGAGGAGGGAGCTAGCCAGAAGTATGCCCAGCAGAGAAACAAATGAATGAAGGCTTAGCTCTGAACGAAGGAGAATCATAACACAAGGAAAGGGAAGGCGGAGGGAAGAAGGGTCACTGTCTTCTGCTCTTGAGGGCTAGGGAAGAGGTGGGACAAGTACACGGTCAAGTGGAAGTCAGTATCTATAAACCTCCAGTTGCTTGGTTAAGCCAGAGGTAAGAGGAGCAGAGACAGAGTAGGAAACCAAGTGCATTGTTACGTTTTGAAATAACCACGGGGAGGCAGATGGGATGTTGAATCAGTGTACAGAAGGATGTGAAAGCTGAGATTCAAAGACTGAGTTTTTAGATTCTGCAATCTGTGCTGCTGATGCCAATCACGATCCCCAAAAGACAAGAGTCCTGAACAGATTAACCTGAATGTAGAAATTTCAGATCAGACTTCCCAAGATCTGACATCCTTAAAGATCAAATGTCTGAAGATCATAATCCCAAAAGATAAAAAAAAATCTCAAATGTTAAAATCCCCAAAGCTGAACTCATCTAAACCATAAATAAAAAAGCTACAGCAGAGAGAGAGAGAGAGAGAGAGAAATTCATTTTCAGTGGGATGCAGGGTAGCTGCCAAGTTACTAAGTCATAGACTACTCCTGCCCCTTCACATATGATTCCATACTTAGCCTAAAAAAAAACCTCCTGTCATGGAATAAAAAGAACCCCAAAACACATGACCTCCTTCATCAAGGACACTTACTAATATAGAGTTTCATCTAGGATCCAAAATATCACATTAAATGATGAGTTATTAGTAATTGACAAATCAGCCTTCTTACATTTACCACTAAATCTAACAGAAAACTAGTGGATGTTTCACTTCAGCTGATGGATAGCTGTATCGATCAGTTTTTAATCACTCGGACACAAGTCCCTTGACATAACTTAAAAATAAGAAAGGCTTATTTTATCTCTAGGTTCCCAGAGTTCTAGGAGGTATTGTCCCTATTGCTTTGGGTCTGTGGGTACACCACCCCATTATGGTGGGAGCTTGCTTGTGTTTTCAGAGTTATAGGAAATGGTTGTTTGGACTTGTAGTGTACACTCTGCCATAGTGGGACATGATTCAGAAAAAGATAGAAAAGCCAGAGTTCTAAGATACCCTTTGATGGTATACCCTCAGTTAACCAAAATTCCTTGTACAAGGTTGACTGGCAAAGACCTGTACAACTCTGCCACTTAATAAATATGTGACCATGGGCAAGTTACCTCACAGTTCATCATCTATAAAATGGAATATTTGGGGGTCTATAAATAAATAATAGTTCCCCTCACCTCTTAGGGGTTCCATTACCTCCTAATTGCAACACAGTCTAGGAACAATGTCTTCAATTAATGAGCCTGTTGGGGACATTCAAGATCCAAACTATAACAATGATAAAGTCAAAACTATCTCTTCTGAGTTTATCAAATGTATAAAACTTATGCTCAAGCTATATTGGACTATTCTAGAACTTATTTGCTTAGTCATATATTAATTACTGGGAAAAACAAAGTACTTCACAAAAATTATTTCAAAAATTAGTGGACTTTTCAACCATAATAACAAATTTGGAATTAGGTATATTCAGGGTTTCCAAAACTGAATTGAAGGTGTTACTAATAAATTTTGTTTTTTTCTACTCAATTCACTGCAGTTATCAGAATATTCTGCTAAATGGACTGGCTGCACAATGTGACAACATTTAACATTTCAGTTTAAGAACGTGCCATTTGTCTTCATTGGTATTCTTTCCAACTGGTGAAATTTCCAGGAACTTTTAATGAATTGGAACCTCAACTTGCCTGAAGCCAGGAAAGTCACTAATTCAAAATTATCATGATCCTGGAAGGATAAGAACATGATTGTGTCGCCATTAATCACCATTATTATTTTGAACAAATGTTTGGTCTGTAGAATAAACACAGAATGGTTTTCCACATACACAGAACATCACAGAAACATGGTGCAAAAAACAGGGAAATTCACTGTGGGACCCCCATGCTACTGTATAAATGCATTAAAAATGAATAGCAGCCAGGCATAGTGGCACAAGCCTTTAATCCTAGCAC
>VZQC01002730.1:68086-315673 GCA_009823505.1 Rhizomys pruinosus
TCTTCTTCTTCTTCTTCTTCTTCTTCTTCTTCTTCTTCTCCTCTTTCTCCTTCCCCTCCTTTTCTCTTTCTCTTCCTCCTCTTCCTCCTCCTTTTCTCTTTCTCCTCCTCCTCTTCCTCCTTCCTTTTCTTCTTTTTGAGACAGGGTCTCCTTGTGCACCAGCTGTCCTTCGCTATGTAGACCAAGATGGCCTCAATCTCACAGAGATTCATGTGCCTCTGTCTCCGAGGGCTGGGACTAAAGGCATGCGTTACCATGCCTTGAAGATGCACTCTTCTTTTTTTTTTTAGCCCCAACTGTCCTGGAAGAAGATGCACTCTTCTTATCTTTCTGCTTGTGAAATATAATAATGGCATAGCACACTTACCTTGAAATACAAGATAGCATTCTTCCATGTAGCTGAAAACCCTATCAGTCCATTTCCTAAAGGGAACATTGTAGTCAGCTTCACATTCCTGTAATGTTGCAGTGAGTCTTGTTGGTATATGGGAAGATACTGTGTTTTCACCTTTTGAGGTGGTATGGAGAATTATGAGACAAGTCTGGCTAGGTTGTCCAGACCTCAAATTCACAATCCTTCTGCCTCAGCCTCCTGAGAGTGGGTATCTGGAATTACAGGAGTATACTACCATACTCAACAAGCTACTGCTTTTAATATTTGATATGTTAATTTATAAACTTTAATAAATTGGTTATAATTCTGATCAAATGTAAGTTGATTGTCTTTGAGTTCAAAGTAGTTAAACATATCACTTCTGTCTTTTTCTATAATTAAACTATATATATATATGTGTGTGTATTTTACTCTTTCTTTATTTTGTTGGTCAGGGTCTTCAGGTCAAGACAGTGTTGCATGATAATATAAGAACTGCATGGATGTTTTTAAACAAAATTGGATCTAAGATTTGTCCCCAAAGTATGTTGTTCATTCATTATTAAAGACATATTTGCTCTACATTAACTTATAATATTTCTTTACTTTTCTTGCCCATAAGAAGTTTTTTCTACTTCTCTCCCTCCCATTAATCAGTTTTATATTTATCAATGCTTTTCAGCCTTTCTTGAATAATCACCTGTTCTCCTTTACTTGGATTATAGTTTTGCTTTTTTTCAGAAATTTGTATTGGTTTTTGTTTAAATTTGCCATAAGCATTGTGTACCATCTGTGTGCTGTCCCCACAGAGACCAGAGAGGATACCAGAGCCCCTGGAACTGGAATTACAGTTGGTTGTGAACCGCCCTATGTGGGTGCTGAGAACCAAACTCAGATCCTCTATGAGAGAATCAAATGTTCTAATCTTCAAGTCCTGTCTCCAGCTGAATTGCTTTGATAGAGGTGCTAATGTTAAAGCATCTTTGCATGTACTGACTTTGAAGTTTTGCAAATGTTCCACTGAATTTAATTTACTGGGTTTGTTTTGTTTTTGTTTTACTTTTATTCTTGTTTTTTAAGTGGGAGTTCAGCACTTACCATCATTTTTGAAGCTGCTTTTGTTTAGGGAGGCTTTGGCTCCTCAGTTAAAATTTCTCAAATCTCATTTCTCAAGCCAGAGGACATTTTCTCTATTGCCAATCCCTAACTTTATTCTTTAATATTTCTCTCATTGTATTAGTTACTTTTCTGTTGTGATTAAACACTGTGACCTAGGGATCTTATAGAAAGAAAATGTTATTTGGCTTGAGATTCCAGATTAGAGTCCATAATGGCAGAGGGAAGACATGGTGGCAGAGGTGGTCAGAAATCAGACACTCATGTCTTCAAACAGGCACTGGAAATAGAAAGCAGGAAATCTGGCTGAAGAACTGTCAAAGACTATCCCCAGTGACATGAGTCCTCCAGTAAGTCCACGCCTCTAACACCTCCCCAAACAGGGCCACCAACTGGAGACAAAATACTCAGAGCCTATGCAATAGGACATCTTCAAACTGCCCCACCCCTCCCATCAGTCCTTTATATATTCCTCTCCTTAATTCCCCCCACTGTACACCACTATTGAAGCCATTCCATCAATGTATTTATTGCCTGACATAAGTAAAGAACCTGGACTATTGGGCTAAAAACCACCATCCCTTCTTTGTGGATNATCAGTCCATTTCCTAAAGGGAACATTGTAGTCAGCTTCACATTCCTGTAATGTTGCAGTGAGTCTTGTTGGTATATGGGAAGATACTGTGTTTTCACCTTTTGAGGTGGTATGGAGAATTATGAGACAAGTCTGGCTAGGTTGTCCAGACCTCAAATTCACAATCCTTCTGCCTCAGCCTCCTGAGAGTGGGTATCTGGAATTACAGGAGTATACTACCATACTCAACAAGCTACTGCTTTTAATATTTGATATGTTAATTTATAAACTTTAATAAATTGGTTATAATTCTGATCAAATGTAAGTTGATTGTCTTTGAGTTCAAAGTAGTTAAACATATCACTTCTGTCTTTTTCTATAATTAAACTATATATATATATGTGTGTGTATTTTACTCTTTCTTTATTTTGTTGGTCAGGGTCTTCAGGTCAAGACAGTGTTGCATGATAATATAAGAACTGCATGGATGTTTTTAAACAAAATTGGATCTAAGATTTGTCCCCAAAGTATGTTGTTCATTCATTATTAAAGACATATTTGCTCTACATTAACTTATAATATTTCTTTACTTTTCTTGCCCATAAGAAGTTTTTTCTACTTCTCTCCCTCCCATTAATCAGTTTTATATTGATCAATGCTTTTCAGCCTTTCTTGAATAATCACCTGTTCTCCTTTACTTGGATTATAGTTTTGCTTTTTTTCAGAAATTTGTATTGGTTTTTGTTTAAATTTGCCATAAGCATTGTGTACCATCTGTGTGCTGTCCCCACAGAGACCAGAGAGGATACCAGAGCCCCTGGAACTGGAATTACAGTTGGTTGTGAACCGCCCTATGTGGGTGCTGAGAACCAAACTCAGATCCTCTATGAGAGAATCAAATGTTCTAATCTTCAAGTCCTGTCTCCAGCTGAATTGCTTTGATAGAGGTGCTAATGTTAAAGCATCTTTGCATGTACTGACTTTGAAGTTTTGCAAATGTTCCACTGAATTTAATTTACTGGGTTTGTTTTGTTTTTGTTTTACTTTTATTCTTGTTTTTTAAGTGGGAGTTCAGCACTTACCATCATTTTTGAAGCTGCTTTTGTTTAGGGAGGCTTTGGCTCCTCAGTTAAAATTTTCTTCTTGTTCTCTGAGTGCTAAATTCCCTTTTTTCCTCATTTCTCAAATCTCATTTCTCAAGCCAGAGGACATTTTCTCTATTGCCAATCCCTAACTTTATTCTTTAATATTTCTCTCATTGTATTAGTTACTTTTCTGTTGTGATTAAACACTGTGACCTAGGGATCTTATAGAAAGAAAATGTTATTTGGCTTGAGATTCCAAATTAGAGTCCATAATGGCAGAGGGAAGACATGGTGGCAGAGGTGGTCAGAAATCAGACACTCATGTCTTCAAACAGGCACTGGAAATAGAAAGCAGGAAATCTGGCTGAAGAACTGTCAAAGACTATCCCCAGTGACATGAGTCCTCCAGTAAGTCCACGCCTCTAACACCTCCCCAAACAGGGCCACCAACTGGAGACAAAATACTCAGAGCCTATGCAATAGGACATCTTCAAACTGCCCCACCCCTCCCATCAGTCCTTTATATATTCCTCTCCTTAATTCCCCCCACTGTACACCACTATTGAAGCCATTCCATCAATGTATTTATTGCCTGACATAAGTAAAGAACCTGGACTATTGGGCTAAAAACCACCATCCCTTCTTTGTGGATTTAGCACTTGATAACATGGACAGCTTTTTCTGAAATTTCTTAGAAGTACAAACATCCAACAGAGCATTTTTAGATATGTTTACACTTTCTAATTGCACAAGTCACAGCTGTACCTCTTCTGAGTATAGTGAATATTTACCATGTGACAACTTTTACCAAATGAGAAAAAGTGAAATTATGCTCTCCCATCATTTTCTATGAAATCTCAACAACTGTGACCCTATTAAGTTATTTATATAACTCATAAATCAAAAGCATTAATTTTCATTCTCTCAGTTTTGGTATTAAGTCCTCTAGTGGTCCAGAATTAAAGTTTTTAAGTATAAATTCTCAATTAATACAGGTCCAAAATCCAGTTTTCTCAGGCAAGAGTGCAGGTATACTAGGTTTCCCTGAAATGAATTTCTACATGTTGAAAGTGGCAGTGATTCTGACAGCAGGCTTTCCCACATCCATTACTTTTATAAGTTTCTCTCCAGTATGAATCCAAATTACATCATGGGAAAATAAGTTTCATGACTCCCTCAGAATAGCTGTGGCCCTGAATATGGAAACTGAATTATCTATAGCTGGAAGCACAAAGGTTAAGATATAATTTACAAAGTTAACAAAGAAATATATATATATATATATATATCATATATATGTAACTTTGTCTACTTTAATATCTAGATAAGTGGTTAACTTAATTGTTTACAGTGTTACCTTATAGCTTGTTCAGGGAAAAGAGCTGTGTCTTCTTTTCCTTTCTAACAGTTGTAGTAACTGACACAAGGGAAAAATCATGGATGTTTTGAAGGAATAAATCTTGGAAAACAGAGAGTGATAGCTAAAGCAAAAAGAATGTTTAGGAAGGACCATTAAATCAAAGATGGTATTTGTGTGCTCATTTTCTGATCACTGGAACTAAACCTTGGCAGAGTGGAGGGGGCCAGGCGGCAAGAACTTGACTCAGAGAAGCGAAAACACAGCAGTGTGTCAAGAGACAATCAAAGGAGACCACAGGATCCAGCCACAGAAGGAAGCCCCTGGGAACATTTGGCATCAGGAGATCCAAGATTTTGGATCCAGGATCATAGTCGAAGACAAGTTCACCTATTCTTAAATAAGCCAAAAGGAAAAACACAATTCCTGTCCAAAGAACTCAGCAGCGGCCAGCAAGCCAACGAAGATACACCCAAGCACAGAGGCACAAGCCAGTAACCAGTAACCAGTTGCTAAAAGGTGTTAACAAGGTGGATTAAATATCGGCCTGTCACGAGTCAGAAGGTGGTTTATTGAGAACACACCTCTGTTCTAGAAAAGCCAGAAATCACGGCAACCTAGAAGGTCATGTGACCTGAGTGGAGCCCAGCATAACACCAGCCCATTTGGGAAGGGCAGGGACCTCGGATCCTGCCCTCTCTGATTTCTGACTTGAATTATTAGATCCATCTAGATAACAGGAGCCCAAAAAGTCAATCTCCCAGCTTGGTGTGCTATTAAAACTACTCAAGCAAAGAATGGACAGGACTTTTAGCATTAAAAAAAAAAAAAAAAACCCTTCTTTATATATTACTCAGAAATTCCTGAAATTTCTAGAATTCCAGCTCCCAGTATTCACTCAAATGCCATACCTCTTATTAACACATATAAAGTCATGATTTTGTTTGTAATTGAAATGAACACTTAACCTCCTCAGACAACTGAATTTATTTATAACAGTGCAAGTACTCATTTTTGGAACAAGTTTCTCAACCCATTTGATTTATGACGCATAATAAAGAAAGAGGATCTCGGAGCCAACTGGGAGAGAGATAGCATGTGGCATCGTAGCAGCCTCTCCCCTCCTGCCCTGAGCTGAATCAATAGAAGAGCAAGCTGTGTTATCCGTCATTTAGTATTAGGCAGTGGGGGCTTTGCTAGGGGAGGATGACACAGAATCATTTCCAACTTTGGAAATGAATGCTTCCCACTGGCCCTGATGAACAGCAATCCATGACTTGCGATTTCCCTGCTGATAAGAAGCCCTTATTTTCTGATAACATTCAATATCACTGATAGCTTCCCTTGCTGCCAATGTGCAGGGACAGTCATGGAGACCAAAAGTGCCTGCCAAATGAAAGTGACAGGTGACACTTTGCTGCCAGTATACAGCTAACCTCTGCTGAGCTCGGATTTCCTGGAGTATATTCATCTTTAATTATTCATCAAGATTTAATTACGAATAGGATCTGCAGCCCGCAATGTGCCACCAACAGCTAACTTCAAAAACACAAGAAACTCTAGTGTCACCTAATATAAAGCACCAAAAATAACTTCAAGGTTCTTAGGTGTGTATGAAGAATCGAAGGAAAAAAACATGTGGTGGTCAGGTTAGAAGTTCCTTCCTGCAAATGAAGAAAAGACAGCAAGTCTCTTTATGAAAGTTCAATGGCAGAGCGTGGACATTAGGGCCAGCTGGATGTGGAGGCACACATCAGTGAGTCTAGCAGCAGTCAGGAGGTTCAGGCAGGAAGATCATGAATTTGAGGTCATCCTGGGTTGACCAATAAGACACTATCAAAAATAAAAGAAGGTGTAAAGGTAGAAAAGAAGTGATGGGAAGTGGAAAGGGGAAAGAAAAGGAAAGGAAGGGGAGGAGAGGGAGGAGGGGAGGGGAAAAAGGGAGAGGAGAAGGGGAGGGGAGGACTTAAAAGATATTAGAGCCATGATTACAGAACCTTCTTCTGGTTAGCAGTCCTAACATTCTAGTATGGGAAATGGAAGGTCATTTCCTGACAGAGTAGGAAATACCTGAGATATGAAGACTGTCTACATACTATCTCCCAAGCCTGCCTGCCTAACACACTTCCATTTCCTAATAAATACTTCTTTTGATTTTTGCTAATTAAAGGCTTAGATTGTCCCTACTCTGCAACTTTTGAAATCTCATCCAGCCCCATCCTTGTGTCACCCTTCACTCTCTTGAGCACCTTACCTCAGTGCTTTCTCCCTTTGGGTTCTCTTTATCTGGCAGTCACTACATCTGTAATGATGAAAGTGATGGACCTATTCAGATACTCAGTTAGTTGTTGAGAAGATAGCATTAGGAAGGAAAAAATTGTTGCATTAAGAAGCAAGTGGTGTGAGATTTAATTACTGTTTACCTATGCAACCTTGGAGAATTCATTTAACATCACCTTTCAGTCAGCTTAACTTCAAGAGTGAGACACCTGAACCACGTCTTTTCCCTCTTGGAACTTCAAGATTTCATGCATGAGTTTATTGTCATCAAGGGGTGCATTTGTTCTTTATTGTTGCTATAACCCACAATATTTAGAACTTGTCATTTACTTATGAGGTGCTTTCAAAAGAGTACCTACTATGTGTCAGGTAATATTCCCATTCAATTCTATCTTCTAGTATTCTCAACTGTCTACCCCAGTGTTAGTTACTTTTCTTATTGTGATAAACAATTACTGGATAGAAAGCACCTTAAGAAAGGAAGGGTTTATTTTGGCTCACAGTTTAAGAAAGGACATGGTCCATCAAGGCAGCAGAAAAGTAAAATGGCTATAGAAGAAAAGGTTGGCAGCAGCCTACAAGACATAGACGTGGGAAAAGACTTCCTAAATCAGACAGCAGCTGTGCAAGAATTAAGGTTGACAATTGACAAATGGGACCTCATTAAACTCAAAAGCTTCTGTACATCAAAAGAAACAAACAAGGAAGTGAAGAGAAATCCCACAGAGTGGGAGGAAACCTTCACTGCAGATACATCTGACAAAGCATTGATTTCCAGAATATATAAACTACTCAAAAAACAAAGAAGAAAGAAAACAAATGACCCACTCAAAAGATGGAGCAAAGAGCTGAAGAGAGACTTCACAAGTGAAGAATTAGAGATGGTTGAGAAACATCTTAAAAAATGTTCAACATTGCTAATAATTAAGGAAATGCAAATTAAAACCACTTTAAGATATCATCTCACTCCAATAAGACTGGCTAGGATCAAGAAAACAAATGATACCAAGTGCTGGAGAGGTTGTAGGGAAAGAGGAGCATTCATCCACTGCTGGTGGGAATATAAACTGGTACAGCCACTACAGAAAACAGTGTGGAGAACCCTTGGAAGACTTGGAATGAGCTTGCCTCCTCACCCAGTCATACCATCCTGGGTATATACCCACAAGGTGCATCTTACCACAGAGTTTCCATGCACAACCATGTTTATTGCAGCTCTCTTCACAATAATGAAGAGCTGGAACCAACCCAAGTGCCCCTCAACTGACAAGTGGATAGAGAAAATATGGTACATCTACACAATGGAGTTCTATGCAGCAGTAAAGAAAGATGACATCGCCGGGCGTGGTGGCGCACGCCTTTACTCCTAGCACTTGGGAGGCAGAGGCAGACTGATCTTTGTGAGTTCAAGGCCAGCTTGGACTACAGAGTGAGTTCCAGGATAGCTGGGGCTACAGGGAGACCCTGTCTTGAAAAGACCAAAAAAAAAAAGAAAAGAAAGATGACATCATGAGCTTTGCAGGTAAATGAATGGAGCTAGAAGATATCATGCAGGAACACAGTCCCAGAAAAACAAACAACAAATGGTATCCCTCATCTGTGGATGCTAGCACCAATTACCTAATTGTATGGCAAACTGAGCAACGTTAATGTGATCTGAAAACAACTGTGCTCTTATATTGTGAATTCCTTAAAAATTAAAAAAAAAAGTGGACATTTACAATCCACAGAAGGCAGAGAGAGCTAAGTACTTCTTTTTACTCATTCCAAGACCCTGTCCATGGGATGATGCCATCCACATTCACAATGGGATGGGTCTTCCCTCCCCTGTTCTACCTGACTGGGAACGTCCTCACAGGCATAGCCAAAGGTGTGTTTCCTAAGTGACTCTAAATGCAGTCAGGTTAGTAATGAAGACTAACCACAATACCCAGCACTATGTGAGCATCAAGTTAAAGAAATAAGTTCAAGTTTGTACAAGAAGAGAAAGTGGTTCTGGAGGAGGTGGAGATGAACTCTCAGAGCAGCAGAAAACTTAAAACCTACAAGGGAAGAAATGTGGCCATCGGGTGCTGGGTAGGGAACTAGCAGACCAACAGAGAGAGGTGATAATTAGAGCAACAACTGGGGACATGGCTGTCAGGATGTAGTAGTTACATGTGATGGGTCAGGCAGAGAGCCTCTTGAATAAGGAAAATATCTTAAGAATAAGAAACCTTGTGTCAGATGGTGCTTCAGTTGGAGTGGCTGAGACTACAGAGCAAAGGCAAGATTATACAATCATACATAGCATAGTAGACCAAAAGGGACCATGGAAGAGAAGCCACGCCAAGAGAGTTGCTCAGAAGATTCACTGCCCAGAGCTGTTGATAGTTGAATTGCAAAGTAGACAACAAACAGCAACAGGAGCATGCTCCAGGGTTTGAGAAGGATTGCCACAAGCAGTTAAAGTATATTTCTTTTTTGCAAGATATTTCAGTCTCATGTGGGTTGTGATTTTTCTAAGAAGTGGATACATTTGACCTAAGATTCCCTCTCACTTTTTTTTTTTTTTTCAGAATATCTTGGAACTAGTGTTTCACAGCACAGATAGTTTAAAAAGAGATTCTCAGAAAAGAGAGAGCTTTAGACATGAAACAGAGAACTTCAAAGTCTGGGATGATTGAAACAACTGTATTCTTCCTAGATAGATTACCAGATATGAAAGAAGTTGAAAGTTGGATAAAAGATAAGAAAAGAGGCGGGGTAAGATGGGAAGAAAAGCATAGCATGCGGGTGGCATGTCTCCGTTTTAACCTAAAGACGTGCCGCTGTGGCCAGTCTATAGGATTTTGGGGACATCCAACTGGAGATGTCCACTCCTACTTGAGAATGCTTCAGTGAACTCCTTGCTCCTTCATGTCCTGACCCCTCCAGCACTTCCACCGCCAGCCCCATCTCTTGCTGCCTCCCCTCCTGACTGTCCATTCTTGACTACCTGCAGCTTGCGAATGGCTTTCATTTCTGACCTACTGCATTGCTGTCTAGACAGACACACTCTGATTCTCTTTTTAGATACCTCCCAGCCATCATTCAAGTTTCAACTCAGATGATTCTTTTTCCAAAAAGCATCTCTACTCCCTCTACAGGCAGCTCCCACTCTTCTGAATTCTCATCCCATTCTAATGCAGTTGTTGCTGTGTTTGTCCTTATGTAGAAAGGCATGCTAAACAGAGCTCTATTCATCTAATGGAACACCTCTGACAAGCTACCCCACTAAGACATAGTTAGAAAACAGGCCCTAGTACCTCCCCCTGCAGCAAGGAAGTTGACACCCTCCAATAGGCACATTGTGCTAACTTCCATGAAAGGATGGAAGAGATTTCCCTGTTTCAGTCTGGCTCATGAGGATGAAGGTTCTTTGACTATGTGTAATTCAAGATGAGCAGGACATCCTGATACAGACAGTGCACATGGATTGGTAGGTTGACAACTCATTCATCCAGCAGTGCGTGTGCTCATGAGACTGAGCTTTTCCCTCTTTTGGTTCACTAGGAGTCACCAGCATCTGCCAATGGTTATTGGCACATGGTAGGTTTTGGAGTATAATGAATAATGTGGGGTGCAGCAGAGTTCCCCAACATTCCTCTCCCCCAGGATAAGACTGTAGGTGCTAGAAGCTGACTGCTTACAGCTGACTCTCACTCTAGAAATGGACTGAAGAGACTTTGTGGCCCAAGGTCTTGCCCTCTTCCAAGGCTGCTTATGATCACAGCGGGGTAGGGAGCCTAAGGCACAGCCTCTGAAACTTCTCCACCCGCAGTGGAGAAAATTTTACAGAATCCTGCAAACATAGGTATATAAAATAAGTACATAAACATCTGTTGATAATAAATCAAAACCAAGTTGATTTTAAAGAGGTTCTTTGGTATACATATACTTTTACCATGCATTAAAGATGAAAAATTTTCATACCCTTATCAGTTACCTTTCTGCTGCTTTGACAAAAAGCAAGTTAGGGAATAAAGGGTTTATTTTGGTTTGCAATTCCAAAGGAGTACGCTCCACCAAGGCAACAGGCAAGAAGAGCATGGGGGCAAGAGTTGGAAGCTGTGACCACATTTCCATCTGTACACAAGAGAGAAGGAAGCGGGCCAGGCTATCTAGCCTCCCCTCCACATATGTACACACATGACCATGCTTCTTCCAGCAAGTTTCCACTCCTAAAGGTTCCATAACCTTCCCAAGCATTACCACCAACTGAGGACCAAGTGTTCAAATGCATGGGCCTGTGGCCACAGGTCTCATTTAAACCACCACACACACTAATGAGATGGGTGTGCTTGTTTATTGTTACATGAATAATTAAATCTTGGCTGAATATTTGATACCTCGGGACACAGAGCATCTTCACTGTCTGATAGTCAACATTGAGAATGCCAGTTCACATAAATATGCAGCAGTGGCAGAAGAATGCTTAGGGATAGTTCAGAAATTGTCGGAAATCTCATCCTAACCCCAAGCCAAAATTCATTTAACATTTTTTATGAAACTCAAGTCAGCAATTCAAATATCAGTTTAAAAGTGAATAAATAGTCTAAGTCAATATAATCCAAAGATATACTAATTTCATATGTGCAGAGGAATGTCAGCTAAGTGTCAGTAAAATATCCAAGGTATTTGTTTTCCATGACTAAACCATCATATTTCTATAAAAGTGGAAAGCTTTGTACGCACAGGCAAAGCACTGCAATTCATTGCATACAAGTCTCAAATCTCAAGATGTTTCAGTCAGTTGGTATTGTTTGGTTTGTGTGGTGAGATAACATGTGCAGTGCACAGAACATGAGTGTTCAGAACCAAGGCCACAGTGTCGTTGCATGATGCAGCATGAACCAGTGCTCCCAGAAACACCCAGTATTTGTTATGCATTTGATTTTGAATTCATTTTTTGGTTACTGTTCATTCAAAACCCTTTACTGTTGCCAAATTTTCATGATCACTCCCATTGGGCTATGACATCACCAAGTTCGAATCCATTTTCATGTTGAGTCAAGTTCTCTGGGAAACACTTTCAGAAGCACACTCCACTAACAAGAGCTTTGGGGATCAATACCTGAGACATGAATAAAGGATAGACAGTTATATTATTAACAACTATGTGAGAGCCTCAATGTGCCAGGAATTATCCCAGGTACACAAGACAACAATGTAAATAGGCAGATAGCATTTGTAATTTCAGGTAGATTTTATTCTCAAGAGGGGCCATAAAAATGAAGTTTTGGACAGTAGTGATAAAGGAATTGAAGACAGAAGGGTGTCTTCCTATGACTGGGCAAGAAAATCTTCTCTTGTCATTTTGACTGAAAAGAGGATAACTAAGAGTTGGAAAGATTCACTGATTATGAAATATGATTATGAAATATGATTATGAAAGATTCACTGATTAGTTTAAAGAACCGTCACAGTGGGACTGAAGAGATGGCTAGCAGTTAAAAACACTTGGTGTTCTTCCAGAGGTCCCAGGTTTGATTCCCAGCACCCACATGGCAGCTAACAACCATCTTCTGACCTCCCTGGGCACTGGACAACACAAGGGCACTTACACACATGCAGGCAACACACTCATACACATAATAAATAAAATATTTTTTAAACGAACAGTCACAGCTGGTGCAAAGGCCGTGTGGCAGGAGTGAGGTGAGCAGAAATGAAGGACTTAAAGGTCAGTTTACATGCTGCAGTGAATGAACAGAAGAATGGCAGGTTAATACCGAGTGAAAAGAAGGTTGGAGGACAATCACACGGGCCTTGCAGACAAGCACAGTTTGTATTAAGAGTACAACTACAGCCGAGTGTGGTGACACATGCCTTTAGTCCCAGCCCACTCGGGAGGCAGAGGCAGGCGGATCTCTGTGAGTTCAAGGCCAGTCTGGTCTACATAGTGAGCTCCAGGCCAGCTGGGACTAAAGGGAGACCCTGTCTCAAAAAGACCAAAAAAAAAAACCTACACTAGGCTTTTTTTTTCTCATTGGTATGCAATTTTGCTTTTGTCTTTAATAAGTGGTAACATTATATGCATACCAAAGAATTGTCTTATTATCAGTAAATGTTTGATTTGTATATCTATACACCAAAGATTACATAACATTTCCCAGGTAGAAAGTGGTTGCAAGCAGACCTAGCTTAAGCAGCCCTGCTTCAAGCTCCATGCTGCTGTGCTTTCCTTTGTGGAACTTCACAGAGGACCACTGCTTGAGGCTCTTCTTTCTGCCGTGCAGCACACTTCAGGCTAACTGGCCCTGGAGCTTCCAGAGGCTTCTTCAGGAGCATGGGGATTGCTGCTAGCATAGTCAGGCCACGCACTTAGTGTCTTCACCTGCTGAGCCATCTCCCCAGGCCTCACTTGTTTTGTTTTTGACACAGGTCTCCTTATAGACCCAACTGGCCTGGACCTTGCTATATAGACCAGGCTAGCCTTGATCCCACAGAAATTCATCTGCCCTACCTCTTAAGTGCTAAGATTAAAACCCTGTGCCACCATCCTTGGCATCTCACTTGTTTTTAATACAAAAATAACGTATATAACTTAAAAATCAGAATGTAAAAATATAAATACTAAAAAGTGGTTTAAAATTTCTTTTCAAGGGGAAGCAGGCCCACCAGCCTGGTGACATGGGCCCATGGTGCCAGAGTCTGGGTCCTCTCCAGGCTTCCGGAGCTTGCTCTGAAGGAAAACTCAACTCGCGGCACACACTAGGCCTTCTTTCTTATTCACTGTCTCTTGAAACACAAACTTGTTCAGCACTGCTTCATAACCGGCATCCACAAAGAGCTGGGCCAGGAATTCATCAGTAAGAAAATAGGATCTGGTTCCATCTTGTCTGACATAAAAATGTTCTACCAGCTTGCTTCTGGCTTTAAATCTAAGCATGGCAAGATGATATAGCCCATAATCACTGATTAAGACACTACATGTTTTGCAAGACAAGGTGCACAAAGATCAAGGTGACCACATCCAAAGACTCTGGTGGAATATGATGAAGAAGTTCCTCTCTAGTGAGGTCACACTGAAACATTTTGCACCTCTCTGTGTTATATAAGGGATTTTGCTTAACGTCAATTACTCTTGGAGAAAAAAATTCACAGGCATAGGCAAAGATATTCAAATCTTCTTCTAAAAGTGCAAATAAACACTTTCCAACCCCACAGCCAGCTTCCAGCATAGTCAACTTCTGACCTTCACACTTCCTACATGATCTTAGCTCTTCAAACTCTCTGGTGGTCCAGTGTCTATTCTTGAAAATAATTGGTACTGTTCCTTTTGTAAAAAAGGTCCCAGTTCTGAGCCTCTCTTTCCAGTTTTTGCTGTTTAAAGTCAGACACCAAAGCTTGGTCTCTGCAGTTTCCCCTCTTCTTCAGAGCGGAGAAGACTTGCCTGCGCAGGTCCTTTTCTTTGTAAAGACGTCTCCGCTGCTGTCGACACGTTCGACACTGAAGATTCTCCACTCTACTCATCTGAGGAATCCATGCAGATACTGTAGACACAGGGTTTTCTCTGACGAATGTTTTTCAGGTTATCTTCATCCTTCAGCAGCATGAGGGGCGTCAGTCGGAGGCGCACCTTAGTTGTTTTCGAAGGTGATGGCTCTGAGTCTGCGAGGCCCAGGCTTCTGATCTCGACAGAAGCCCTCATGGCGCCTTCATGGCACAAAGTGGGAGAGTGACCCGAGGTGGCTGAGGTCCCGAGGATCCGCCGTTTCCCTCAGGACCCTCGGGGTGGACTAGGCCTCCAAGGTCTCAAGGGCATGTCGAGGGCTGTCTACACCAGTGGTCAGGATTGCGTTCGGCCCTGGAGGGTAGAGCTGCGAGGTGGAACGCCCTCCCCAGACTAAACCAGAGAGCCCCAGCACTCGCCATTGTGACGGCCCCCGGTGGGTTTCTCCCTCCATGTCACTGTCTCTGCCATTTCCAACCACTAGGCTTTTAATATCAAGATTTTGGAGTTACCTCTTTTCTCACGTCATTCTCACCCAATAATTCATCCTTATTTCTATCATTAATACAAACAGGAAATTATTTTATTTTATTTTTTTTTATTGATGCTTTGTGTATTTCATACAACATTTTCCAATTCAGTTCAGGCATATATCCCCTTCCCTTCCCCCCACCCCACTCCTACCCATCCCAGATCATGCATTCTGCCATAAGTTTTCTGCATCTTTCTCTGCTTTTTTGTTTTGTTTTGTTTTCATTTTTTTAACAATAAGTGATAATTTGTGAGTACAAGCATGAAATAATTTTTATATAGAGCTTTTGTTCATTACTGAAGAAAATTTTGAAGACTTTTCTTTTCCTTGAAGTCTGGAATGTATTCCATTATTTTTCACGCTGTGTACAAAAATATCAGTCTTGTTTTTGAAGCCTCCAGTGGTTCCGTCAGAAAGATCTCTACATGACTAAAGGGTCCTGTGGGATCATACAGCATTGAGGGCTGGGAATTGGAGGTGGACATTTCACCTGCCAAGGCAGCCGATGGCCAGGTCTACATTACTAACCACTGATCTTGTAACTGTATAGCCAGAAAATTTCAGATAAAACTCCAGAAAATATTCAGATAAAAAGCAAGAGAATGAAAGCCAGGTCTGGTGGGGCATGCCTTTAATCCCAGCACTTGGGAAGCAGAGGCAGGCAGATCTCTGTGAGTTCAACGCCAGCCTGGTCTACATAGCGAAGAGTGAAAAGGAGTTAAAGAAGAAGAATTTTCACCAGAATTCATCAATTTGATTAGGCATTAAATTACATCTGACTATATGATTACCCAAGGCGAACAAGAAGAATCATGGAATCTTTGGTCCTGCTGGAAGAAAAGACAATTCATTTAAGGAGAAAACAAAACATTTTTAAAGACTTACTTTCATTTTAGTTAACATATATGTGTCTGTGTACATATGTACTCCTGAATGCAGTGCCCACAGAAGCCAGCAGAGAGGTGTTAGCTCACCTGGAGCTGAAGTTCCAGATGGGTGTGATGAGCTGCCTGATGTGGGTGCTGGGAACCAAAATTGAGTCCTTTGTAAAAGAAGCATGAACTCTCAACTGCCGCCATCTCTCCAGGCTCCAAGAATGAGTGTCTTTACAGGTCATAGAATCAGTGACAAATTTTACACATGGACCTTAATCATAAAAACTATGAAAAATCCAATGGAGCATAACTGTTTTACTAAAACATTTCACATGTATTTTATATGGCCTTTCTTATATCCACTCTTGCTTCAAGTAATTGAAATCACCATACATGTTTGTGGTTAATATGAGGTATTTTGATGACATACTAATTATATGGTCCAAATGTGATTCAGTTGCTGACGGGCCTCCTATCTGATGGATGATTAGCGTTCACTTGCCTGGACTCACATATATCATTCATCTTGATCGAGATTTTGACAGTAAGTTAAGATTGGGGTTTCTGAGAAGCTTAAGTGCAGTTGGTAGATTATGTTTGAAAATAAGTCTGTAGGGTTATTCGATATCATTGAATTTTACTTGAAATCAGTTCTTCAAGGCACCTAACCACATTCATCTTTCTGAACAACAGTCTTTTCTTTCTGAGGGGAACACGATACTTCATGCACTGTGTATTCTCATGGGTTTACTGTCTTCCAAGAACCTCCTCTAAGCAAAGTCCTTCAACCATTAGTCCCTGACCTTTTAACCTGTCTCATACTCTGCTTTCCTATCACCACCTCAACTTAGTCTTCTTCCTTTCAAACCATTGGTTACCAAAAGAAGAAATGGGGAGCATGGTGTAGCCTACAGCAGCCGCATGCACATGGAGCCGTACACCACACCGAAAGTCACGGGAAAATTATGCATCAAACTTTCCCCTTATTTTTAAAGACTTTTAAATTATTTTTTTATTTTATGAGAATGAGTATATTGCCTGCATGTATGTAAGTGCACCCATGTCATGCAATGCCCACAGAGGTCCGAAGTTCTCCTGGAACTGGAGTTATGGGTGGTTGTTAACCATCATGTGGGTGCTGGGAACTAAATTCTGGTCCTCGGCAAGAGCAGCAGCACTTTTAACCACTGAATCATCTCTCCAGCCCCATCTTTCCTTTAAAAATCTGTGTAACAGTGCCATCTAATTCTAACAAGTCAAAATTTGCAGGGCATGATGACATGGGCCTTTAAACCCAGCACTTGGGAGGCAGAGATAAGAGAGTCTCACTGTGAGACTGAGGCTAGCCTGGTCTCCATAGAGAGTTCCAGGCCAGCTGGAGCTACAGAGAGACCCTGTCTCAAAATACAAAACACCCTCCCCCAAACTATAGTCACAATTTTTTTTGGGGGGGGTGTATTCTTCTTTTGAGACAGGGTCTCCCTTTAGTCCCATCTGGCCTGGAACTATGTAGACCAGGCTGGCCTTGAACTCACAGAGATCTGCCTGCCTCTGCCTCCTAAGTGCTGGGATTAAAGGCATGCACCACTGTGCCTGGCTATAGTCAACTTTAAAGTAAAATGAGACCACTAAAGTTAATAACAATTCTGCTTAATCCAACTTATTTTAAAAGCTATCATTTCAACATATTATCCAAATCCTTAAAAAAATTAAGATGATTCAAAGTCCGGTGAATCTTTTCCGTGACCTTTCCCATGCTTTAAGTGCTTAGTAGCCACCTGTAACTAGTGGCTGCCACGCTGAGCAGAGTCCTTCTGTAATGCAGGTCTCCTGGGAAGCTTCTGCAGGCAACCTCAAACACAGTGTGAGCTCCAGAGCTGCTGCTGTGGAATCATGATGAAAGTTTTAAGAGACAGCCTGAAATAAAAGAATTAATTAATATAGTATTGATGTGTTCATTCATTTCACAGATATGTATATATTATTTAAAATACACAGTGCAATGTAAAATGGCTCTAGAGGCTTTGAAGGGTACTGTCAAAAGTTACTTTCTGATTGTTTTACAAAATTGCAGCCAGTTTCGCCTTTTCTGAATATACTCTTTGGTGCCCAAGGATGTTCACAAAAACTCCAAGTGGATATCTGAAACTGAATACAATATTGAGTAATATTTATCCTGGTTTTTCCTTTTTAAAAATATTTATTCTTATTATTTTATTATTATTGAGTGTGTGCATACTACATGTTTGCAGATGCCTGCTAAGGCTAGAAGAGTGTGTTTGATACCCTGGAACTGGAGTAACAGCCAGTCATGAGCCATCTGATGTGGGCACTGATAACTAAACCCAGGTCCTGTGGAAGAATGGAAAGTACTCTTAACCATTCAGCCATCTCTTCAGCCCCTATGCTATTTTTAGACATACTTATAACAAAGTTTAATTTATAAATTAGGCATATAAGATACTGACAATAATAACTAATAATGAAGTGGGACAATTATAACAATATACTATAAGGAAAATAATATGCATGTGATTTCTCAAGCTCACTTTCAAAGCACCCTGATTGTGTCATCGTGTGATGAAGCGATGCCTGGATGGTGAGGTGGAATAAGTGGATGACATGAACACCGTCATGCAGCCTGAGGCTGCTGAGTAAGGATTATCTGTCTACAGCACTGGGATGCTGGAGCAATCAGTCTAATAAATGAGATAGATACTAATTTACTCCGACTAGTGGGTGGGTATATGCAGCCAAAAAATTATCCATATCTCATGTAGCTCCGCGTGGGAGAACACAAGATTTCATCACACTTCCCAGACTGCTACACAATTTAAAACATATGATTTTTTAATTAGACTTTTCCATTTAATATTTTCAGACCATAATTGACTTCATGATGCAGAAATCTTGGAAAGGGAAATTGCTGATGTGTTATCTACTTTTGTCTTAGACATGCACTTGACAAAAAAAATTGAATGGAAAAGAGTTAATGAGGGTTACAGTACATATGGTAGGAGGAATTGAGGTGACTTGTTACGCTATAGTCAGTGTGCTGGATGGCTCTGGTGTCAACTTGACAAACCTGGGTTGAGGGGGCCTAGATGGGGAATTGCTCCATTGGACTGGCCTGTGCCCACATCTGTGGAGTATTGTCTTGTGAATGTTGAGCAATGTGGGAGGGCCCAGCCCACTGTGGGTGGTGCCACCCTGGGCAGATTGTTGTGTACTGTATAAGAAAGCAGGCTGGGCATGGGCCAGGGGAGCAAGCCAGTAAGCAGCATTCCTCCATGGCCTGTGCCTCAGCTCCTGCCTCCAGGTTCCTGCCTTGAGTTCTTGCCTTGGGCTCCCTGAGTAATGAACTGTGATCCAGGAGATGTGAGCTGAATAAACCCTTTCCTCCCCAAGTTGGTGTCCATCAGTGTTTTATCACAGCAATTGAAGAGAAACTATAATAGAAGTTGATACCAGAGAGTGGGCTATTGCTGTGACAGACCTGACCTTGGTGTTTTGGGGGAGGATTGTGGAAGCATTTGGAACTTTGGGCTAGAAAAATCATTGAGTACCTACAGTTAGTTGCTGCGGAACTTGGAACAGTTATGCTGAAAGAGTTGTAGATGATGGAGGCCTGGCTTGTGAAGCTTCAAGGGAAAGCAGCATCAGGGCTGTTTGCATGATATTTTTTAATTAAGAATCTGTGGGTTCTGGTCAGCTGGGGCTGGAAAGTCAGTTATAAGTAACAAGAGACCAGAACCTGAAGTGAAACCTTTGTTGTACTGGGACAGTTGCTGGTTAGCTGGGACTGAAAAATCAGCTGTAAGTAATAAGAGACCAGCATCACTGTGGCAAAATCTTCTGAGAAGAATTTCCTCAGGATCAGCACACAGAAGCTGTGGTTCAGATGGTGCCTGACCCTCCACCTCAAGCCAGAAGCAGGACTTGGTAATGTGTAAGAGTCTCCTACATGGTTCTGGTATTGAAATGTGAAGGGGACACAGAGAGCAGCTGAGTCTTGGCACTGTGAGAGGCCAGGAAAGGGCATTAGTGGAGGTGCACCCTCTGTTGCAGTGAAGACCCCAGGATTGCATGGGTCGTGGAGAGAAGCTGAGGCTTTGCACCAGGAGAGGACAGAAGAGACCATTGGTGAAGGTACTGCCTCGATTTCAGCGAAGACCCCAGCTTTTTGGAGATGTCAGGACCGTGGGACAAGAGCAGCAGCAGATGTGGAATGGAGCTGGCTTGAGCCTGCAAGATGAGCAGTGCATGCTGTGGACAGCAGAGTCAGAGAAGGGGAGCTGCCGAAACCCTTGGGAGCCCAGAAGATCGTGAGTGAATCCCAGGTATCCAGCTTTTGCTTAGGTGTGCCTGATTCTTCCCTTTGAAATAAGTCAATACTTGTTTTGGATTTTATAGGAGCCCACAATTAAAAGACTTTTAACAAACTGTGAACTTTTAAGTGCTTGGACTTTTTAAGGACTATGGGGCTTCTAAGGTTGTATTGTCGTATGTTGTGATTAATGTTAACATCATACCTTGGGGACAAGAAATGGAAAGGTGGTGGTTTAATAGTGATGTGTTTTGTGTGTCAAGTTGACAAAGGGTCAATTGTTCTAGATAGCTTTAGTGTCAACTTGACACACCTGGGTTGAGGGAACCTCAATTGGGGAACTGGCTCCATTGGACTGGCCTGTGACCACGTCTGTGGAGTACTGTCCACAGATATTCCTCCAGGAATGTTCCACCTCATAAAGGTTCCTCAACCTTCCAAAATAGTGTCTCCTGCTGGAGACCTCCGATTTAAACAGGAGGCTCTGGGGGACATTTCATAGTCAAACACAGTAGCAGATAAAGGAAGACGGCTGTGTACACATATGATACAGTTTCATTTCAGTTGTTTTCTTTTGTATAGGAGAAGGAAAGAAGAGCTGTGATGGAGCTGATGTCCTCAGGGTGTAAACTAAGAGCAAGCAAAGAAAAAGTCCCCATGCTGAAACGCTGAGAGAGACCACTGCACGGAGACTACTAGTCGGGGCTCTCTAGAAGAAATGGAACTGATAGAATGGTACATGTTACAAAGAGGATTTATTGGATTAGCTTACGTGATTCAGGCTGGGTAGGCCAGTAATGGTTATCTGCTCACTGGAGATGCTGAGAACACAGCAGCTGTTCAGCCGACTGTGGGACTGCCTCAGCAGTCCCAGTCTGACACTGGAAGCTTGAAGGATTCTTGGAGAGCTGCCTATCTTCAATCCACACTGGGAGGCCTCAGAAGACGTGTTTGATGGTCACGACAGATGTGCACAGCAGTGGCACAAGTGAGCAGATGTGCTCACCAAAAAGGAACAAAGGAGAGCAGATAACGGCAGTCCAGCTTCTCCTTTTCATATCCCAGCTGCCGCCAGGAGGCCTACTCAGGGGAACATCTCCCCCCTCAATTAGTCTTTCTAGGAAATACCCTCCCAGTCCCTGCCAGAAGCATGAAATCAGATCTGAGCAAGCTAACAACCAAGATAGACCATCACAGAGATACCTTGACTGAGTAGAGCCTGGGGGCTGAGACCAGACACAAAAGAAATTTTATAACATATTGATATTGTTAGCAGTAAAATTTAGAAACTGTATAGCTTAGAAATTATAGAAAAACATCTATAGTTGAATAACTATTCCAATTCCATATTTTGATGTCTTCCTTTCATTCTGTATTTTTATATATGTCTATATATATGTCCTAACATATATATGTCTATATATGTCCTAACATATATATATTCTATATATGTGCTAACATATAGGTGACAGGTGTCACAAGGCTGAGGCATGAGGGAAAACTATGTCATCCCTACTAGCCACCTAGATTCTCAAGTGCAGCTGACCTCAAGAGTCTGCAGGCCTCACATCCCCACCCACTGTCGAGTCTGCAGGCCTCACATCCACACCCACTGTGGAGTCTGCAGGCCTCACATCCTCATCCACTGTGGAGTCTGCAGGCCTCACATCCACACCCACTGTGGAGTCTGCAGGCCTCACATCCACACCCACTGTGGAGTCTGCAGGCCTCACATCCCCACCCACTGTGGAGTCTGCAGACCTCACATCCCTATCCACTATGGAGTCTGCAGGCCTCACATCCCCATCCACTGTGGAGTCTGCAGGCCTCACATCCCCATCTGCCACACCAACTCCAGTGTCGTCTGTGTGAGCAATGACGAAAGTCATAATAGCAGACGGGAGATATGTGCCCTCTGAGGTTAAGCTCCCTGGTGGTCCCTGGCAGAATACTCGGCTTTAGTTTCCAAGATCACGATGCACAAAAAAAATGTTATGCTTCCTGGGTGTTGGACTTTGCATATTGTCTTTTGATTCTTTTCCTGAACACAGCATGACCTCAGTTCCAGAACAAGGGACAGTTAAGTGTGACTGGAGGTGAATCAAGCAAACAGAAGCTTCCACCCACTAACATCTGACTTACACAACGTGCATGGATATCTGTGAACCTAAGCAAAACCATACAGAGAAACATTATCTAAAGGCCCTTTTGCCCTAAAAGTCCCTACAAAGATATTATGAATAAAAAACATTACACTGAGTGATATCATAGGTCAGTTATAAATAATAAAAGTGTTTTTCCAGACTTAATAAAAGCTCAGTCCCTTAAGCAAGGAGCTACACCTGATAGAATTAGTAAAATAGAAGTCTTAGTTATAGTTATGCAGGTTAAAATGCAATACTTGGTCAGAGGCATGTGTCAGGCTTCTCTTTTAAGAAAAACATAACTATTTAAGAAGCTCTCCCAGGCCCTGGCTTGAATTACAGCCTGAAGATAACAAGTGGCCTTGGGAGGACGGAAAGATCAGGTGCCAGGAAGGATGAGAAAAAACCAAACTGAAATTTCAAAAGGAAACAAAGTCTCACATCTCACAAACTGTCCATAGTTTGCAGGTTTATGACCACTGCTTGCTGCTTATCTTCCCTGTCAAGACAGTGTGAGCAATACACCATGTGTAACTGCTTCTGATTGATGTGTAAATTTAATTGGCTTGCTGTCCTTGGAAACCCAGGTGCGAGTTCCTTTAGTAATGGGTCTTTTGTTCCTGGGAGACGTGCTAATCCTTATCCGCTTTCCCTGCTCTGTGGTATAAAAACTTTGAAATTGCTCTTAGTAAAGTGCACCAGATTCAAGACGACTCTGGTGTCATGTCTATCTATATTTCGCCTAACCTGTGCCCTCCTTTCCAAGACCCTGATTCCCACAGTCAGAGGGAACCCCCGGCTGGGACGGCCTGCGGCACCCATCCACTGTGGAGTCTGCAGGCCTCAAATCTTCATCCACTGTGGAGTCTGCAGACCTCACATCCCTACCCACTATGGAGTCTGCAGGCCTCACATCCCCATCCACTGTGGAGTCTGCAGGCCTCACATCCCCATCCACTGTGGAGTCTGCAGGCCTCACATCCCCATCCTATGGAGTCTGCAGGCCTCACATCCCCATCCTATGGAGTCTGCAGGCCTCACATCCTCATCCACTGTGGAATCTGCAGGCCTCACATCCCCATCCACTGTGGAGTCTGCAGGCCTCACATCCTTACCCATGTCTCTGCATGCTTGGGAACAGACCATATCCACCCTGGCTTCTCCACAATGTGTTTCACTTTACCCTTCTCTGTACCTCCACTGCCCGCTACCTAATGACATTACATCTCCTCCGGGATGCCAACCTCTGACTGACACACCTTCACTATAGCCCAGCAGAGGGGCATCGTTCTGCAGGTTCCACCCTTCAGTTGCTACTAGATGTGGCAACACTGAATCTATAGATGCCAACTCATAACCAGCTTTTCTATCAGTAGTTATGATAAATCCAGGTTTCATCCCTCTATGCATTTCTAATAGATGTATTGGGCCATCTTGAGCCCCATGTGAAGTCCACCTCATTCTTATATCTAAAATTAGTCTCTTCTCAAGGCGACTGAAAATTTGAACTTGTGTTTCTTTGTGGAAACACTGCTCTCACAGAGAGCTATGGTCTGATTCTGAAGCCTCAAATATGTAACTGCAGTGTCCCACAGTGGCTAGAAGGTTCTTCCTTCTTTTTCTGCTTTTTCTTCTTATCCCTTCTTTGTTTCCTCCCTCATTCCTTTCATTCTTCTGTCCTCTCCTTCCTCCCTTCTTTTTCAATTTTGCTTATCTAAAAGGGTATGTAAATATATTTCCTATAAGTACATTTCCAACAAAAAGTGAGAGAAATCAAACAAAAGAAAGTAACTTTTCATCAACTTAACATTTCAGCACCAAATTTTCTAAAATTGAACACCAAGTTATATCTTCAGAAAAAACTTAAAGCTAAGGGTGTGGGTGGGGACCCCACCTAGATTTGTGGGGCCCATCTAATCCCAGGACAATCCATGTGGAAGACACACACAGGAAAGCACACCACGTGGATGCATGTTAATGTCCAAATGCAGAGAGAGATTTTATTTTAAGATGTCTGGTTTAAATATACAGCATGACTCAATTCTCAAAGCCAAATCCTAAACCTTTTTGTCACTATATCCCACCCCGTGGGTGTGGCCAGGGAGGTCCCATTGGCTTAGAATGCAACCCATCTTAACTAAGTTTTAAAACATCTCACCCTTTTAATTTTATGTTTTTTTTTTTAGTTTTTCTGAGAGGCAGGGGAGCCCATGGGTGAGGCTAACAACCCAAAGGAACTGGAGTTTTAAATAGACAGCTGCTCCAGCCTGTTTTGAGTGCTAGGCAGTGGGAGGCAGGTCAGACCTGAAACTTTATTTTCACACTAAGGCCAATTAATATCCAAAAAATCCAACCATGATGTGAGCCAATTGTTAAGCATAAACAATGAATGTAAGTAACATTCACATAAAACCAATTAGCAAGTATCTATGTCCAAATTTTGAACAACCCAAGGTTCCCATAGTCCAATTGGAGAAGCTTGTATGCACAAGCATGCTGATCAAATAAGAGTCCAGTCTATATTGCTGTAGTCTCATGATTCATCCCAATCTCTCTGCAGCCCTTACATTCTACCACACCTCCTCTTCTGCAAGTTGTTCCCTAGGCTTTGGGAAAGGGGCACAAGTGGGTGAGAAGCAAAACAGTCTATTTTCTCTGGTGTCATTTTTGGACTCTAGTCTGTTCAGGTTGTTTCCCTTCATGGATTGACAGTTTATCCAGGGTACCTTTTTAATCCTACTAACAAAGCACAAGCAATTAGATGTACAGGCATTTGAACAGTACTAATTATTATGGCAAGCTAAACTGTGAGCATAGACACAGATGCTTGGATGGTATGCTAATTCACAAAACATGGCTTTTCTATAAAGGGTGACAAGTTCTTATTGTGGCTTATAACATCTCCTAACCACCAGAGGACATAAGCTTGTGGCATCAGCCATGAATTAGTCCTACAAGGAGAGAGCTTATAGCCAATTAGATTTGGGATATATATAGACACATGGCTGCCACTGTTGTACAGTATCTTCAGGCAGTTGAGGTGGAGCTGATACTGACAGAGGAGTCTTGCTTGACTCAAGGAGACCAATATTTTGCTTTATTGCTTTAGTGGCCTTTGGTAATGCTCTCTGGCATTTCAGAGGCCAACTGTTCATTAGCAAGTGATGTCTCAAAACATTTTTTCATGCTTACACCAGGTCTTTAACAACAGGGACTTACTGCCTTTCTCCTTGCAGATATCCCACTTATAGGCAAAAGACCTTTATAATTTTGGAGGGCTTGGACCCCCTAGCCAACATCTCCTAGGCAGAATAATCCATTGCTGATATCAGAGCTCTCCTATACTAATATATTTTGCTTAATTACACAGCTTATAAAGATTTTACGGGGCTGGAGACATGGCCTAGTGGTTAAGAGTGCTGACCGCTCTTACAGAGGACCCGGGTTTGATCCCCAGCACCCACATGGTGGCCGAGAGCCATCTGAAACTCCAATTCCAGGAGAACTCCAGTTCCAGGGGAATCCGACACCCTCTTCTGACCTCCGTGGCATTGCACGACATGGGTGCACAGACTGGCATGCAGACAGTACATTCATACACATACAGAAATAAATAAAATTAATAAAAAAAGATTTTACTATTATATTTGTCTCTAAATAGAGAATTATCTTTTCACAGTTCCTATATCCATCAGTCAATTAAAGAAGGTAGTTATACCTGTTTTATAAGACATCACCACTATAACAGTTGACTCTAATTTACACTTAGGGAATGACTTCATTACCATCACGTTTTTCTTTTTCCTTTAAAGGGGAGAGGTAGGAAGGTTTCTCAGCATCTAGAAGGTAAACTTAATTAGGGCACATTATAAACACTTATTCCAAATAGAATTCAGAGAGATGCTCAGTGTCTGTGACTCAGGCAGTCTGAGGTTCCTCTTTCTTTAATGTTCAGTGGGTCAGCCTCTCTGCTGGCATTTCCCAGTCCATCCTACATAACCAAAAGTTGTATGTTTTCAGGCATTTAGATTGGTGTTTTTACCTGTGGGAACATACAAATCTCCTCCCATTGTTAGTTTCAAGATCTTAAAATTTATCAAAATGTTTGGAACACAGAGTTTTCCATTTGTATCCCAGAAGGAATATTATACCACCTTGCTCTTTTTGTTTTTTAAATTTTTAAGTTTTGACCTATAGATGCCTAAGTTGTATTACACATACCCATAAACAGGAACCAAGGCTTAAATTTTCATCAAATTTATCCAAACTGTTTTTCATTGACTGTATGCTACTTATTTGGGAAGTAAACTTAAACTTAATTCCTTTAAATTATCCCCCAAGTAAAAGAAAGTGTTACAATACTGTATAACACAGAAAAATATAGAGACCATTTGTGTACCTTAACCCCAAAGTTATTGTTGGAAACTCAATACAGATTACAAATAAAACAATTAACATTTTATATTCCTAATTAGTTCAAATGTATTACCATTTTCACCAAAACCTTCAACCAAATTTAACTAATACAGACATTTTTACTAAGTCTTTTACTAAGTCCACTAATATCCTACAATATGTAGACAAACCTTGGGCAAAGTTGAATACCTGCCAAATAAATTTTACCCAATATACCCTTTGTTCTTTAAAACTATATGACTAGACTATGACTTCAGAGAAATCAAGTCCATTAACTTGTATGGTTTATTTTGTATTTCTGTATAAATCTCTACTGAAATACCTCTATATATAAATATGTTATTTTTAAATGTACCATTTTAAACTGCAAACTTTACAAAGTGGATTTTAATAACTATCTTCCTCCACGCTCTTGGCCTTCTCCAGGCCTGGCATGAAAACCTGCTTTAAAGATTTTTCAATATCTAGCTCTTAATAAAATTTTCTTTTACAGTTCTTATGCCCATTAGTTAATTAAAGACTGGCTAGATATGCCCCATGAGAAGTTGTTACCATCATTACCATCTTGATTTTTTTGTGTGTGGGAGCTTCTAGGAAGCTTCCTTTGTCATGAGCAGGTGCAGCACAGTCCTGCTAAGGGAATGGGGACACAGACACTGTGGGGAACTGACCCCTAGGTGCAAAGGTCAGTTGGTTACTCCTGTAATCAGACCGGAGAGGTAACTTCCTACTCAGGTCCTTAGCCTGGGACAACGAGGCACATTTCCCACTCTTGGCCATAAATTTCCACCTGCCCAGAGCCAGGACAGGAATTTCACACCAGCTACCCAGGTTGGTGGTCCACAAAGGAAGCCTTTTTCCAACCAACTGTCCACCCAAATGAAATGCAGGCCTGAACATCAGCTACCCACTGGCCATCTGAATGAAATGCAGGCTTGTCTTAGCCTGTATGCATGCAATAATTTAAAAAATGGCAGCTGCTAATTCCACAATGATGTTAATGGGAATTCACTTTTTTTAATTTTCTAAATTTTTAAATTTTTATATTTTTTATTTTTTTATTTTTGATTCCCAAATACCCCAAAACATATTAACACTTTAATATAATGAAAACCTGGTTGCATCTTTGTTTTATATGTTGAAAGGGTGTAACCAGTAGGTGGCAGTGTAGATCCATTATTTTAAAATTTTTAATAGATAACCTATAACCTTTGTTGAAACTGAATTATGTGTTGGCTGTTTAATATAAATTTGTGTCTTGAGAAGGAAGGGCCAAGTTCCAACTCAGAGGCAATGTTTTTACTGGTATCATGGCTGTTAACATTAAAATATACTTAGAAAATAAGTACATACATCCATACACATGTATGCACACACATACATACACACACATACATACACTCATACATACATACATATATACATACATAAGAAAGATTTGTTAGGCTGACCTGCAAGAGAGGAAAGCCATATTGTTTGATGTTCGATTAAAAATGGTCATTTACACAATTAAGCAGAGGTCCACAGTCTGTCTCCCAAGTATTGGAATCAAAGCTGCACCTTTAAAACACAATGAAAGATGAAGCACTGTCCCCAGGGAAGAGTGCCCCAGACTGTATGCTTCCCAGTGAAACACAGAATACTGTAAAGCCAGCCCTTCCCCCACCAGCCATCCGCTGTTTCCAGAGCAGGAGAGGGGCACAGAACAAACATATGGACTAGATTAACCAGAGTACTTACAAACAGCTACAAACTGAAAAATGTAAAAGCTTCATATTTTGCCTTTGGTCTTTTCAAGGCAGGGCTTTCTCACAGTCAGAGCCAGGAATTCACTCTGTAGACTAGGCTGGCCAGGAACTCACAGACATCCATTTGAATTAAAGGCGTGGGCCACCCCCAAAGCCTGGAATTTACAAGCTCAATTTGCATCATAGAAGACTGGTCTCTAGAAGACATCTTGGGGGAAGTTTAGCAGACAAAAGGAAACTTCAGCAGAATTAAGCACTATTTTACACTATTTAACACTATTTACAGAAAAATTTTTAAGGAGGACACTTTTTAAAAACACATTTAGACTGTGGCTGGCTTTTCACAAGCTTCCATGCAAGCCAATGTTGGTAGATTAATTCCTGGGTGGTTGCCTCTACAACCCAAGCCTGCCTGTGCAAAGGTGCAAATAAACACCTCTATGGAAGGCTCACTGCAAAATGCTTGAGTTTGCTTGTTCCACAGGCATGCCAGTCCTTCCAGCCTCTGTGACCTTTGCCACCTGAACTGTGGGCAGAAGGTGGAAGTCAGGACCCCAGGCTGCAGGGCAGATTCCAAGCACATTTCAAAACCTCTAGCAAATGGACGGGAGAGGAAGGGATCCTCTCACAATTTCTCTGAATACCCGCCACCTGGGAAGGCTGGGGAAGCAACAGATGCCCCCAATCCAGGGAAGCCAAAATGGCACCCATGGGCTCCATAATCATGCCCCGCTGAGTGGGTGAAAACCCACAAGAGAATGCAAGCTTCCCAAAGCCTATCAGAGAAAGGGTCTCCAGCACCTAGGCCAAGTCTCCCTCAGCACCATCCATAGGCTCACCAGCAGAGTCAACACAAGAATTCCCTCTGTGTCCATCCTTAGTCCATGCCTTCACTGATTTGGAGATGCTAAACTTTCTCCATGCCACAACTTGAAACACAACAGCCACAGCAAGCCACAGCACACAGTCAACAAACACATGCCATACATCACAAAACAATTCCTCCTGAAACATAGCTTCCTTGAAAGTGTTATTTCCCATCTTGCAGAGATTCTAGCTTACCAAACTGGTCTCCATGCCCCACGTTAATGGCACCGATTGTGGGTGGGGACCCCACTGAGATTTGTGGGGCCCAACTAATCCCAGGACAATCCATGTGGAAGACACGCGCAGGAAAGCACACCACGTGGATGCATGTTAAGGTCCAAATGCAGAGAGAGATTTTATTTCAAGATGTCTGGTTAAATATCCAGCATGACTCAATTCTCAAAGCCAAATCCTAAACCTTTTTGTCACTATATCCCACCCCATGGGTGTGGCCAGGGAGGTCCCATATTTGACATGAAGTAACTTTAAAACATTGAATCAACAGTATGAAATTCAGTACTGTAAGTGTGTGTGTATGTGGTGTGCATACAATGCACATGTATGTACTCCTGGTTTTTAAGTTCACCAGAAATTTTTTGGTGTAAAATGACACTGAGTAGCAGATTAACTTGTACTGTTCTACTCTTACATTTAAGTATTTTGAGATGTAGGTTTCTGAGACTGAAGCTATTCCAGGAATGGCCTCTCTTCCTCACTGCTGCCTTTAATTCCAGACTCCTGAATTTAATCTAACACCACTGCTTATTTTTATCTATAGAGCTTTCAAAATACACACTATTTGGGGGTTTTTTGTGCATAATCTGGACAGAATGCTGTACTCACACCTACATCATGGCTACAATTATTAGTTTTATAAGTGAAGTCCTGAGAAATGGGACTTCACTTATAAAACTGCATGGAAAATGAGAGAATAAAATTTATGTGTGGTACCTGTGATAATGACTTTTATAATATAGACATATTCTAGACAAATGACTTGTATCTAACCTTGCAATCAAAAGTTAATTTTAGTCTGTTTAAAATGCAGACAAGCTCACTAAGCTTGTGCTCCTCTTTTGACCTTGAAATATAATCTTAATCCCACAAAACCCTTCCTTGCTCTAGACCTAGAATAATGTATGAATATGTGGATGTTTTGCATATCAAGAAATGTCTTCAAATAGCAAGGATATTCATTGGAAGTAGTAAGGATATGGAGATTATCCCATTTTTGTTGCAAATGATAGATTTGATTAAATTGATAGCATCTCTTTGTGGTTGTATGTGTTCTAGGTCAATAGGGGTCAGAAGGGACATAATCTTCTTTTACTTTTCCATTTCTTGCTGGAAATGTTTCAATAAAGAGAGAGCCCTTGTTCAGGAGCACAGTTCTGAGAGAATGCTGAAGGAACATGTTCTCAGAATAGTTTGTATCCCTCTTGACTGTAAAACTCAAGCTGTCTTTATTAATCCATTGCCATAATATAATATCACATAGGAACCACCAAAGTACCATTTGAAATTCACATTTTATAAGCTTTACAGAGAACTTGACCAAGGATCTAATGACCTTCTCATAAAAGCCACTGGTATATTAAAACTTAAGATGAGCATACATGACAAATCTCAAGCAATTTTCAAATTTTTGGAGAAGTGGCTAATTTCTCATATGATATTCAGGGCCTGCATGCTACTGACCTGAAGGGAATGCATTTAACAGATTCACAAAAGTGATTTATGCTGCCACTACAGTTCCAAGGGCCTCAGTTCCAGCAGGTGCAAAGCTGGAGGCATGCAGCATGGATGGAGAGCCTCGCATTGCCAATCAACTAGAAATGGCTCCTACTGGTCTCTTAGATCCTTATAATTCTGACTCTATTCAAAGCCGTATACTTACCAGGTTGAAATAGCATCTACATGATGCATTCTCATAACAGAATACATGATTTGGTGGCTTGATGATGGATGTGATCCAACTCAAAGCTTAAAAATGCCCCTAAAAACTTCACCAGAAAATTCCTAGAAATGTTTAAGAGTTTCAGTAAAGTGGCGGGATACAAAATTAACCTAGAAAAATCAGTAGCCTTTCTTTACACCAACAACAAGCAACTGAAAAAGGAATACAAGGAGACCTTCCCACTCACAATAGCCTCAAAACAATAAAATACCTAGGAACAAACCTAACCAAAGATACCAAAGACCTCTACAACAAAATTTTCAACCCCTGAAGAAGGAAATTGAAGAAGACATCAGAAGATGGAAAAACCTCCCATGCTCATGGATCAGGAAAATTAATATAGTCAAAATGTCCATTTTACACAAACTATTGTACAGATTCAATGCAATCCCAATTAAAATCCCCAAGAGTTTCTTCACAAGCTTGGAAAAAAAAAGTCCTTAATTTCATATGGAAAAACAAAAGACCCCGAATAGCCAAAGCAACCCTGAGTGAAAAGAGCAATACAGAGGGGATCTCTATACCAGACTTCAAACTATACTACAGGCCTATAGCCATAAAAACAGTTTGGTACTGGCACAAAAGCAGACCTGTTGACCAATGGAACAAAACTGAAGATCCAAACTTGAGCACATACAATTTCAGCCACTTCATATTTGACAAGGGGGCCAAGAAGACACAATAGAGGAAAGACAACATCTTCAGAAAATTGTTGGGTCCTGGCCCCCAGGGGATCTGCTGACCAGCTTGTTGACCAAGCGCTTATCTTGCTGGAACATCTTGTCACCCTCCGTCCGAGAAGGCCTGACAACCACCTGTGCCAGAGAACCACCTGTGCCTGGGGGCGTGAACTTCTGACCTTGATTTTTTCACTTGTGCTGTAAGTCTGTATATAAGGCCCCCTGTCTCTTCAATAAACTGGCATCTGGAATCCCCTCAGCACTGATGACCCACTGTCTTTCTTTCAATCGTCAGCCCCTCGCCCGACCCTTTGGGAAATGCAGTAGCACAGGTGCTACAGAAAATGGTGTTGGCAAAACTGGATCACCACTTGTAGAGAATGAAATTAAACCCCTACCTATCACCCTGTACAAAAATCAACTCCAGATGGATCAAAGACCTCAATGTGAAACCCAAAACTCTGAAGGTGATAGAAGAAAAAGTTGGCAGCAGCCTACAAGACATAGGCATAGGATAAGACTTCCTAAATCAGACAGTAGCTGTACAAGAATTAAGGTCTACAATTGACAAATGGGACCTCATTAAACTCAAAAGCTTCTGTACGTCAAAAGAAACAATCAAGGAAGTGAAGAGAAAACCCACAGAGTGGGAGGAAACCTTCGCCACAGATACATCTGACAGAGCATCGATTTCCAGAATACATAAACTACTCAAAAAAATAAAGAAGAAAACAAATGAATCACTCAAAAGATGGAGCAAAGAACTGAACAGAGACTTCACAAGTGAGGAATTAGAGATGGCTGAGAAACATCTTAAAAATTGTTCAACGTTGCTAATAATTAAGGAAATGCAAACTAAAACCACTTTAAGGTATCATTTCACTCCAATAAGACTGACTAGGATCAAGAAAACAAATGATACCAAGTGTTGGAGAGGTTGTGGGGAAAGGGGAACACTCATCCACTGCTGGTGGGAATGTAAACTGGTACAGCCACTATGGAAAGCAGTGTGGAGAACCCTTGGAAGACTCAAAATAAGTTTGCCACCTGACCCAGTCATACCACTCCTGGGTATATACCCACAAGACTCATCTTACCACAGAGATACATCCAAAGTCATGTTTATTGCAGCTATCTTCACAATAGTGAAGAGCTGGAACCAGCCCAAATGCCCCTCAACTGACAAGTGGATAGAGGAAATATGGTACATCTACACAATGGAATTCTAGGCAGCAGTAAAGAAAGATGACATCATGAAATTTGCAGGTAAATGGATGGACCTAGAAGATATCATGATAAGTGAAGTAACACAGTCCCAGAAAAACAAACAATGAATGGTATCCCTCATTTGTGGATGCTAGTATCAATTACCTAGTTGTATGACACTGAGCAACATAAATGTGATCTGAAAACAATTGTGTGCTTTTATATTGTGAATCCCTTAAAAAAATAAAATAAACAATAAAAATGCCCCTTGATTTCACTTTTTTTCTTGATTCTGTCCCTACTGCCTTGGATGGTGTAGGGGCAGGTAGACAGATAGCCAGCCAGCCAGCCAGCCACACACACACACATACACACACACACATGCATACTTTATTCAAAGTATTGGATTTAAGGCCTGCTTCACAAGATGAAGTCCATACCTTACACTGTTATCAGAGTCAAGAACCCATGACTAAATAGGTTAAGGGCTGTAGGAGATAGCTTGCTACTATTATTCTGCTAAATGGACATAGTATTAAAGTGACTTCTGATGACATCATTATCTCTCAACTCTCACCTGAGAAGCTCCTTCTTGCAGCAGAGGTGATTTACAGAGGGATCCATAACTGGTCCAAGCGTAGAGAATAAGAGATTGCAGAGTGCTCCGTTCATGCCATCTGCTTCCAGGGTTCAGGGGTCATTGCAAAGAGGAGACAGAAAGTATGTCCCTGCCTGCAGGGGCATGTAATGTTAGGTTCCCGAGGGAGACCTCCACAACCTGAAAGATTAAGCGAGAGAGAGAAACGAGACCAAGTAGGCTTTCTATCAAGGTCTCTTTTATTGGCAGGTGGGCATGTAATTTATAGGGCAGCAAGGCGGGAAGAGTCAGGAAGAGGGAGGGGGTGGATGGTGGCTTTTGTAAAAGTTAAAGTTTATCGGGGCTGGATGTTTGCGCCGGCAGAGATTGTTTGTCCGTGATAAGCTTCCTCCGGGGGCTGCTGGCTCCGGCAGATAATATTTGCATATGATAAGGTTCCTCCGGAACATCAGGTATGCAGGTAGGAAGCTTCTCTGCATGTCTGCACCTTAGAGAACAGTTCTGAAGCTAATTCAGAGTTAACTCTTTACGAGCAGGCTTACAGCTTCCAACAAGAAAGATTGTAGGATCCAGAAGAGCAAGACCTGGGCAAGCCTAAGCCAGACAAACCCAGCATGGAAAGGGGAAGTTGGCAAGAATTCCTGCCCCTAGCTGAAAAACTATTGGCAATTGATAACTCTTTGGAGAGGGAGAGTCAGTTTTCATTAAGGGTGAGGTGTCGTTCAGGTTAACCACCCTCCCTCCAGGGGATGGACCCATGCCCAAGAGTATTTGGGAAGCACAAATTAGATTTGGATAGGCCTTAAAATTTAATAGAGGACGTGAATCGAGGGGTAGGGAGGTAAGGTGAATTGAGAGGAGATGGTGAGGAATGTCCAAATATGATCAAAATACATTACATAAAGTTCTCAAAGAATCAATAAATGAAATGTACTGAATGAAAAAATATCAAAGAGAATGTATCTTACTACTTACATTTTTGGGAGAGTTAGCTAAGACCCCTATTTTAAATGTATATTGAAGATGAAAGGGGGAACCCTGAAACTATTATTAATTGTGAAAACTAGATTTGAAATGTGGAATTTACCAGACTACCTATTCAGTCAATGTAGGGAGGATGCTTCTATGTATGTTCCAGATATGGAAACTGTGGGCAAAGAAGGGAGAAAATAACCCTTGGATGCAGGCACTTCCCAGGATAGAGTCTTGGGGATTCTGTAAGGTGGCCATGCTATGCTAAGGGGCCTGAGGTAGAATATTAGTTACTTGTCTTGTTGCCGTGACAAAATACTGGTCAGAAGCAACATGAGGTAGGAAGGGATTGCTTGGGTTCACATTTTGAGGGTGTAGTCCATTGTGGCCAGGAAATTCTGCGGGTGGAAGCTTGAAGCAGCTGGTCACATTACACCTACAGTCATGCATCAGAGAGACATGAAGCTAGTGCCTAGCTCGTTTTCTCCCCTTTAGTCCATCCAGGACCTCAGTCTGTGGAGTGGTACCGCACACAGTTCATATGCGTTGTCCCACTTCAATTACTCTAATTCAGATAATCCCTCTCAGGTATGCTCCAGGGTTTTTCTCTTTGGTAATTCTAGATCCTGTCAAATCGACAATCACTATAAGCCATCAAAGGCAGGGTTAAGACAATGGGCATCTTGAAATGGGAAGGACACAGCCTCATAACAAAGAGAAAATGAGGATGCTCAGAAGGTCAAGGTGGTTGTAGATTCTACCCTTTTGCATTTCTTCTATCAAAGAAACTTCTGAAAGTTGCATTCAAACTCTGAGTAAACAATGACCCACAACTTCCATACAGATGAATAATTACTCAGAGAGATGGGAAGCTATTAAACCTGAAATGTGGAGATTTTGAATTTCTTGTAGACACAACAGCCCAGAGCATTGGAAAGTAGGTGCTAAGAATAAGGAGAAGAATGAATACACAGATCGTATTATATATCTTCCTTTTGTTTTCCTCAAGACCACTAATTTGAGGCATGGTGGTGTACATCTGTAATCCCAGCAACTGGGAGGTAGCAGGAGGAAGATTAGGAGTTCAAAGTCATCTTCCTTTTGTTTTCCTCAAGACCACTAATTTGAGGCATGGTGGTGTACATCTGTAATCCCAGCAACTGGGAGGTAACAGGAGGAGGATTAGGAGCTCAAAGTCATCTCGGCTATACCTAGAGTTCAAGGCCAACCTGAACACCATGAGACAGTAGCATGAACAAATGAGTGACTGAATGAGTAAATAAATAAATAAATAAATAAATAAATAAATAAATAAATAAATAAAAGAATATCAAGGCTAAGACATTAAAAGGAAAAGAAGTGACTGAGTAAAATATATGCAATCTGGGAAAGTTGTGGGAAGTAAGTGATTTCATAATTAATACTTCTGCCTTGGTTGGAACTATTTAGACCCCAGATTTTGTTTTGATTTTTTTTCCCATTCCTAACTGCTAAGTTACCATAGGTATTTTCCTCAGCCTTGCTGATACATCCCCCTATCTACTCCACATGCACACTGACATACATACATCTACACGCATATACACACCTCCCCTGATAAACGTGTAGCACATCATCGGGGAATTTGCTTCAGTGTGCTAGAATTCATAGCCAGATCTGCATCTGGGATCTTGGATGTTCACATCAGGAAAAACAAACTAAATGGAAGCCTCCTGCATATGGGAAAGGCACAGGGTCTCCAATCACCGCAGACTGCAGAGATTCCTAACACCAAGAGCTACGAGGTGCCTTCAACTTTCAAGTGCATCTCAGCAGAGCTTTCAGAGAACCAGGTCATCAGCTTGGTCTGTCAAAGCCAAGGCAAAATGCAAGTGAGGCAGTGGCAGGACAGGTCAGATCCAAAAATAGAGCTTGTGCTCATTTCACCTCCCCCACCCCCACCTTGCTTTCAGAGTAAGGGGCAATTGCCATGGGGATTATACTAAGAATATGTGAGAGAAAACAACAGACAGCCTTCCCAACGGGAAAGGGGAAAAATCACCCTGCAGTTCTGCATGAAATGTTGCATAAAAGCATGAGTGGAGATTGTACCTGTGTAGATAATGCACAATGAAGAGTTTTGAAGTTTCACTTTCTCCATTAGCCTGGCACCCAGTCACTCTCAAAAGTTGTATTTGTGTTTTGTGCATAGTACACTGTGCCAGATACTGTGTGAATCAGACATATTTGTATCTTCAGGGGGGTTTCAGTCTAGGAGGAAGCTGGACAGATGCACAGTTAAATAAAGAATAGAACGAAATAATTCCCACCAAAAGAATTCCTTAGGGGAGACAACTTCTGGCCTGAGCTGTCAGAAAAGGTTTCTTGGAAGCACCCAGGCCAAGACTGGGAGAGATAGGCTCTGTGTTAATGCAGAGGGAAGACTGGGCAGAGCACACACATGGTGCAGGGTCCGGAAGAATTTCAAGAAACGCAAGCTTGGGGCCCTCATTTGGGCACAGCTTTGAAGGGTCTTGACTGATATGTGAGGGTGTTTCAACTTTGTTCCAGGGGCAGTGGGTCCATACAACCAAAGTCAAGGATATCCTTGAGAATGTAACAAAGATATTAGTATAGAAAAGGAGGGACCATTCAAAAACTATGGCCGGCATCTGTCCAGGTAAACTGGGGCAGTACCTAATCTAGGGAGGAGTGGAGCTACAAAAAGAGCAGAAGATGAAAGAAACAAAGGAACTCTGATTAGACTCATGGTCCACATCCCAGAAAAGCCCACAACTGAAGACACTGGCATGAAGGGTTTTCTTCTTGCCTCTTAGTTATCCCCAACACAATGAAGCTCCTATCAGCTGTACAGGTAACTGGGAGTGACTAGCAGCGCCTGGTGTATGTTAACACTTTCTGGGGAGGCCTGAACTAATGTCGATTTACCATAGCTAGAGTACCAACAACAGAATCACATAACAATCCACTGAAGTCTAACTTGGAGAACTGATGAATTTACTTGGATTGCTTACAGGAGTATGGATGACTCAAAGACAGATATGTCACTGTAAAGCCCACAGGGGTGATAGCTCTTGAAAGCTGCATCCCTGGCACATCCTGAGGGCTTTTAGGCAGCTCTATAGGGCAGAGAATCAATCGCCTCTTTCCAGCAATTGTTGCTGCTTACATAGCTTTGTTAAGGGTCTTGTAAATCTTGCAAATTTCTGCTTTCCTAGGTTTATAAACTTTGTTTACCTCCTGAGACCCATGAGCTTGTCTGCTCTCCCTAGGAGGAAATGCTCCAATTCAGAGGAAATCACTCCACAATACCTGGGAATTTTCTCTTTTCTTCTAAAAGATTATCTGGGGGATAAACAAAAGGTATTTCTAATCTCACAGGAGAAAAGGTTAAGATTGATATTGAATGCTATATTTCACAAGTGTTTAGACAGTGGGTGTGTTTCTATTTGTGTCTTTCAGAAACTTTCCTTAAATGAACTTCTCAGAAAGAAACAAGGCTCCATTTCAGGATTTCTTAATCAGACCAGTAAAATATCAGCAGTGCAAGAGTTTGGAGGCTGGAAAAGAAGAAAAGAGTCCGGGCTGTGCTGGTGCAAAACACAAGCGGCAACATATTCTCACTGTATTTCAAATATCATTTAAGTGTGCCATGAATATGAAAGACTTTTTTTCCAAGAGTTGGTGGTGTTCTTACCTGCACCAGAGAAAACTAGAAATAAAAGAGCCAGGTGTGGTAGCACACGCCTTTAATCCTAGCACTTGGGAGGCAGAGGCAGGAGGATCTTTGTGAGTTCAAGGCCAGCCTGGTCTACAATGTGAGTTCCAGGACAGCTGGGGCTACAGGGAGACTCTGTCTTGAAAAGACCAAGAAAAAAAATAAATAAATAAAGTGATACTGGCTTCATAAAGGAATTTGGAGATTTCCTTCTGCTTCTATGCTTTTGAATAAATCAAGTAATATTGGTTGTAGGTTCCCTTTAAATGTCTGATAGAATTCTGCTCTAAATTCATCTGGGCCGGGGCATTTTTTAGTTGGGAGGTTTTGTATTACTATTTCAACTTCCTCATATATTCTGGGTCTGTTTAAACTGTTGATCTCGGGACTGGAGAGATGGCCTAGCGGTTAAGAGCACCGACACTCTTGCAGAAGACCCGGGTTCGATCCCCAGCACCCACATGGCGGCTAAGAACCGTCTGTAACTCCAATTCCAGGAGAACTCCAGTTCCAGGGGAATCCGAGACCCTCTTCTGACCTCCGTGGCATTGCACGACACGGATGCACAGACCTGCATGCAGACAGTACATTCATACACATACAATGAGAACCATCTGTAACTCCAATTCCAGGAGAACTCCAGTTCCAGGGGAATCCGAGGCACCCTCTTCTGACCTCCGCGGCATGCACGACACGGTGCACAGACTGCATGCAGAAGTACATTCATACACATACACAAAAAAAAAAAAAATAAACAAAAAAAGAAGAGTCTATGGAAATACACAAATACAAATGTGAAATAGATGTGAAATAGAATTTCAGAACAATCCCCTCTTGGTATTTCTGCAAACTAAACTTCTGATTTGACACTGCTGTGTATCTTTGGTTCCTGCTTGGTTTACATTTTCTGTGGCAATCATCCACAAACGAGATTAAAACAATTTTTTTTTTCCTTTCTGTGTGCATCTAGCTCTGGGTCTCCAACAGGTGAATACTTTCATTTTCCATCATTCCTTCCACCAAAGAAACACGAAGATCCTTCCTTTGGTATCTTATTTCTTTTTTTTTTTTTTTTTTTTTTTTTTGTCTTTTCAGACAGAGTCCCTGTAGCCCCAGCTGTCCTGGACCTCACATTGTAGACCAGGCTTGGCCTTGAACTCACAAAAGATCCTCCGCCTCTGCCTCCCAAGTGCTAGGATTAAAGGCGTTTGCTACCACACCTGGCTCTTTTATTTCTAGTTTTCTCTGGTGCAGGTAAGAACACCACCAACTCTTGGAAAAAAAGTCTTTCATATTCATGGCACACTTAAATGATATTTGAAATACAGTGAGAATATGTTGCCGCTTGTGTTTTGCACCAGCACAGCCCGGACTCTTTTCTTCTTTTCCAGCCTCCAAACTCTTGCACTGCTGATATTTTACTGGTCTGATTAAGAAATCCTGAAATGGAGCCTTGTTTCTTTCTGAGAAGTTCATTTAAGGAAAGTTTCTGAAAGACACAAATAGAAACACACCCACTGTCTAAACACTTGTGAAATATAGCATTCAATATCAATCTTAACCTTTTCTCCTGTGAGATTAGAAATACCTTTTGTTTATCCCCCAGATAATCTTTTAGAAGAAAAGAGAAAATTCCCAGGTATTGTGGAGTGATTTCCTCTGAATTGGAGCATTTCCTCCTAGGGAGAGCAGACAAGCTCATGGGTCTCAGGAGGTAAACAAAGTTTATAAACCTAGGAAAGCAGAAATTTGCAAGATTTACAAGACCCTTAACAAAGCTATGTAAGCAGCAACAATTGCTGGAAAGAGGCTATTGATTCTCTGCCCTATAGAGCTGCCTAAAAGCCCTCAGGATGTGCCAGGGATGCAGCTTTCAAGAGCTATCACCCCTGTGGGCTTTACAGTGACATATCTGTCTTTGAGTATCCATACTCCTGTAAGCAATCCAAGTAAATTCATCAGTTTCCAAGTTAGATTCAGTGGATTGTTATGTGATTCTGTTGTTGGTACTCTAGCTATGGTAAATCGACATTAGTTCAGGCCTCCCCAGAAAGTGTTAACATACACCAGGCGCTGCTAGTCACTCCCAGTTACCTGTACAGCTGATAGGAGCTTCATTGTGTTGGGGATAACTAAGAGGCAAGAAGAAAACCCTTCATGCCAGTGTCTTCAGTTGTGGGCTTTTCTGGGATGTGGACCATGAGTCTAATCAGAGTTCCTTTGTTTCTTTCATCTTCTGCTCTTTTTGTAGCTCCACTCCTCCCTAGATTAGGTACTGCCCCAGTTTACCTGGACAGATGCCGGCCATAGTTTTTGAATGGTCCCTCCTTTTCTATACTAATATCTTTGTTACATTCTCAAGGTTATCCTTGACTTTGGTTGTATGGACCCACTGCCCCTGGAACAAAGTTGAAACACCCTCACATATCAGTCAAGACCCTTCAAAGCTGTGCCCAAATGAGGGCCCCAAGCTTGCGTTTCTTGAAATTCTTCCGGACCCTGCACCATGTGTGTGCTCTGCCCAGTCTTCCCTCTGCATTAACACAGAGCCTATCTCTCCCAGTCTTGGCCTGGGTGCTTCCAAGAAACCTTTTCTGACAGCTCAGGCCAGAAGTTGTCTCCCCTAAGGAATTCTTTTGGTGGGAATTATTTCGTTCTATTCTTTATTTAACTGTGCATCTGTCCAGCTTCCTCCTAGACTGAAACCCCCCTGAAGATACAAATATGTCTGATTCACACAGTATCTGGCACAGTGTACTATGCACAAAACACAAATACAACTTTTGAGAGTGACTGGGTGCCAGGCTAATGGAGAAAGTGAAACTTCAAAACTCTTCATTGTGCATTATCTACACAGGTACAATCTCCACTCATGCTTTTATGCAACATTTCATGCAGAACTGCAGGGTGATTTTTCCCCTTTCCCGTTGGGAAGGCTGTCTGTTGTTTTCTCTCACATATTCTTAGTATAATCCATGGCAATTGCCCCTTACTATGAAAGCAAGGTGGGGGGTGGGGTGAGTGTGAAATGAGCACAAGCTCTATTTTTGGATCTGACCTGTCCTGCCACTGCCTCACTTGCATTTTGCCTTGGCTTTGACAGACCAAGCTGATGACCTGGTTCTCTGAAAGCTCTGCTGAGATGCACTTGAAAGTTGAAGGCACCTCGTAGCTCTTGGTGTTAGGAATCTCTGCAGTCTGCGGTGATTGGAGACCCTGGCCTTTCCCATATGCAGGAGGTTCCATTTGTTTGTTTTTTCCTGATTCGTGAAACATCTAAGATCCCAGATGCAGATTCTGGTATTGCATCTTAGCACACTGAAGCAAAATTCCCCGATGATGTGCTACAGTTTATCAGGGGAGGTGTGTATATGCGTTGTAGATGTATTTGTATGTCAGTGTGATGTGGAGGTAGATAGGGGATGTATCAGCAAGGCTGAGGAAATACCTTATGGTAACTTAGCAGTTTAGGAATGGCGGAAAAAAAAAATCAAACAAACTCTGGGTGCTTAAATAGTTCCCCAACCAGCAGAAGTATTAATTATGAATATAACCTTACTTCCCACAACTTTCCCAGATTGCATAAATTTTACTCAGTCACTTCTTTTCCTTTAATGTTCTTAGGCCTTGATATTCTTTTACTTTATTTATTATATTTATTTTATTTATTTTTATTATTTATTTACTCATTCAGTCACTCATTTGTTCATGCTACTGTCTCATGGTGCTTCAGGTTGGCCTTGAACTCTAGGTATAGCCGAGATGACTTTGAGCTCCTAATCCTTTCCCCTGTCTCTACCTCCCAGTTGTGGGATTACAGAGCTGTACACCACCATGCCTCAAATTAGTGGTCTTGAGGAAAACCACAAAGGAAGATGGGAATTGAANGCATGAACAAATGAGTGACTGAATGAGTAAATAAATAAAATAAATAATAAAATAAAATAAAATAAATAACATAAATAAAAGAATATCAAGGCTTAAGACATTAAAGGAAAAGAAGTGACTGAGTAAAATTTAATGCAATCTGGTGAAAGTTGTGGGAAGTAAGGTTATATTCATAATTAATACTTCTGCTGGTTGGAACTATTTAGACCCAGATTTTTGTTTTGATTTTTTTTTTTTTTCCGCCATTCCTAGAACTGCTAATTACCATAAGGTATTCTCCTCAGCTCTTGCGCGTACATTCCCCCTATCTCCTCCACATCACCACTGACATACATACATCTATAAACGGCATATATCACACCTCCCCGATAAACGTGTAGCAATCATCGGGGATTTGCTTCGTGTGCTAAGATGCAATAGCCAGGAATCTGCATCTGGGATCTTTGATGTTTCACGAATCAGGAAAAAACAAACAAATGGAATCCTCCTGCATATGGGAAAGGCACAGGGTCTCCAATCACCGCAGACTGCAGAGATTCCTAACACCAAGAGCTACGAGGTGCCTTCAACTTTCAAGTGCATCTCAGCAGAGCTTTCAGAGAACCAGGTCATCAGCTTGGTCTGTCAAAGCCAAGGCAAAATGCAAGTGAGGCAGTGGCAGGACAGGTCAGATCCAAAAATAGAGCTTGTGCTCATTCACACTCTCACCCCCACCCCCACCTGACTTCAAGTAAGGGGCAATTGCCATGGGGATTATACTAAGAATATGTGAGAGAAAACAACAGACAGCCTTCCCAACGGGAAAGGGGAAAAATCACCCTGCAGTTCTGCATGAAATGTTGCATAAAAGCATGAGTGGAGATTGTACCTGTGTAGATAATGCACAATGAAGAGTTTTGAAGTTTCACTTTCTCCATTAGCCTGGCACCCAGTCACTCTCAAAAGTTGTATTTGTGTTTTGTGCATAGTACACTGTGCCAGATACTGTGTGAATCAGACATATTTGTATCTTCAGGGGGGTTTCAGTCTAGGAGGAAGCTGGACAGATGCACAGTTAAATAAAGAATAGAACGAAATAATTCCCACCAAAAGAATTCCTTAGGGGAGACAACTTCTGGCCTGAGCTGTCAGAAAAGGTTTCTTGGAAGCACCCAGGCCAAGACTGGGAGAGATAGGCTCTGTGTTAATGCAGAGGGAAGACTGGGCAGAGCACACACATGGTGCAGGGTCCGGAAGAATTTCAAGAAACGCAAGCTTGGGGCCCTCATTTGGGCACAGCTTTGAAGGGTCTTGACTGATATGTGAGGGTGTTTCAACTTTGTTCCAGGGGCAGTGGGTCCATACAACCAAAGTCAAGGATAACCTTGAGAATGTAACAAAGATATTAGTATAGAAAAGGAGGGACCATTCAAAAACTATGGCCGGCATCTGTCCAGGTAAACTGGGGCAGTACCTAATCTAGGGAGGAGTGGAGCTACAAAAAGAGCAGAAGATGAAAGAAACAAAGGAACTCTGATTAGACTCATGGTCCACATCCCAGAAAAGCCCACAACTGAAGACACTGGCATGAAGGGTTTTCTTCTTGCCTCTTAGTTATCCCCAACACAATGAAGCTCCTATCAGCTGTACAGGTAACTGGGAGTGACTAGCAGCGCCTGGTGTATGTTAACACTTTCTGGGGAGGCCTGAATCTAATAGTCGATTTTACCATAGCTAGAGTACCAACAACAGATATACATAACAATCCACTGAAGTCTAACTTGGAGAACTGATGAATTTACTTGGATTGCTTACAGGAGTATGGATGATACAAGACAGATATGGTCACTGAATAGCCCACAGGGTGAGACTCTTGAAAGCTGCATCCCTGGCACATCCTGAGGGCTTTTAGGCAGCTCTATAGGGCAGAGAATCAATAGCCTCTTTCCAGCAATTGTTGCTGCTTACATAGCTTTGTTAAGGGTCTTGTAAATCTTGCAAATTTCTGCTTTCCTAGGTTTATAAACTTTGTTTACCTCCTGAGACCCATGAGCTTGTCTGCTCTCCCTAGGAGGAAATGCTCCAATTCAGAGGAAATCACTCCACAATACCTGGGAATTTTCTCTTTTCTTCTAAAAGATTATCTGGGGGATAAACAAAAGGTATTTCTAATCTCACAGGAGAAAAGGTTAAGATTGATATTGAATGCTATATTTCACAAGTGTTTAGACAGTGGGTGTGTTTCTATTTGTGTCTTTCAGAAACTGGTTCCCTTAAATGAACTTCTCAGAAAGAAACAGGCTCCATTTCAGGATTCTTAATCAGACCAGTAAAATATCACAGTGCAAGAGTTTGGAGGCTGGAAAAGAAGAAACGATTCCGGGCTTGTGCTGGTGCACAAACACAAGCGGCAACATATTCTCACTGTATTTCAAATCATCATTTCAAGTGTGCCATGAATATGAAAGACTTTTTTTCCAGATCGGGGGGGGAGTTGGTGTGTTCTTACCTGCACCAGAGAAAACTAGAAATAAAGAGCCAGGGTGGTATCACACGCCTTTAATACCTAGCCTTGGGGGCAGAGGCAGGGGAATCTTGTGGTTCAATGCCAGCCTGGTCTCTATAGTGAAGTTCCCGGACAGCTGGGGGGCTACAGCTGAGGAAGACCTGTCTTGAAAAGACAAAAAAAAAAACATAAAAAAAAAAAAAGAAATAAGATACCAAAGGAAGGATCTTCGTGTTTCTTTGGTGGAAGGAATGATGGAAAATGAAAGTATTCACCTGTTGGAGACCCAGAGCTAGATGCACACAGAAAGGAAAAAAAAAAATTGTTTTAATCTCGTTTGTGGATGATTGCCTACAGAAAATGTAAACCAAGCAGGAACCAAAGATACACAGCAGTGTCAAATCAGAAGTTTAGTTTGCAGAAATACCAAGAGGGGATTGTTCTGAAATTCTATTTCACATCTATTTCACATTTGTATTTGTGTATTTCCCATAGACTCTTCTTTTTTTTTATTTTTTTTTAGTTTTGTGATGTGTATGGAATGTACGTCTTGCATGCAGGTCTGTTCGCACCCGTGTCGTGCAATGACCCGGACGTCAGAGAGGGTCTCGGATTCCCCTGGACTGGAGTTCTCCTGGAATTGGAGTTACAGATGTTCTAAGCCGGCCGGTTCTCAGCCGCCATGTGGGTGCTGGGGATCGAACCCGGGTCCTCTGCGAGAGCGTCGGTGCTCTTAACCGCTAGGCTATCTCTCCAGCCCCATCCATGGACTCTTAATTACGAGAAGCAGATATGGAATTTAATGAGTTCTACACGTGGTAAGAGGCAAGCATAGCCTCTCAAGGTGGCAGCTTTTAAATTATATTGTGCATCGAGAGCAAGTTAACACTCATCTAGAGCCCCGTTGGCAGTAATTAACATATGCAAATTAACCATGTCAGTGTTGTGTGACCAAATCAGGTTTCTATACTAGATTTAGTACCTACTATGTGCTTGGAGTGTAGACACATAGTCACTTTTAATAGACATCCTTGTAGGGATATTATGAGAACTTATCTTGCAGGAGCTTCAGGGACAGTGTGGGTATCTGTTGCCTTTCCTGGGTCCTTAAGGAATCATCATTTTCTAATCAGCACCTAGGATCCTTCCACTCTGCGACTTCATTCTCTTCTTGTTTGTCTGATAGAGACTTCTATTTTCTTCTTTAACAGATCTTTAAATATAAGTTGTTGTGGGTTGAAGTGTATCCCTCCAAGATTTTTATATAAATCCGAACCCCTAGCCCCTGAGAAGATGACCACAACTGGTCAAAATGCAGAGAATGAGGGACTGTGAGGTGCCTAACCCCAATGACACAGCTACAACGCAGCCTTAACATCTAAGGCCCAGAGAACATTGATGAAGAGGGGGCAGAAAGAATGGAAAAGCCAGAGTCACAAGACACCTGCTGCTCGCTAATGCATTCCAGACATGACAGGGAAGCTGCACCCATGACATCTCCACAGTAAGGTAGTCTAAAGAGATCTGCATAATGGCAAAGGCAGGTGACATGCCAAAGTGGATATGGGAAATTTCACTGAGTCCCACCTCAAGATGAAGAGCTGCAGGCAAGCAATGGATGCTGAGGGACGGAGAACTGAGAAGTTATCTTATCCCAAGTAGACAGCCCTAAACACAAGTATACACAAGCACCACTAAATGGACTAAGTGCATTACACACACACACACACACACACACACACACACACACACTCACACACATAATCAATTTCCGCAGTAGGGAATGTTTGTATGTATGTATGTATGTATGTATGTATGTATGTATGTATGTATATGTAACAATGATAAGCAAAGGACAAGAAGTTGAGCATTGGGATGACAGGGAGGGGTTGGAAGGGTGACCAAGAGGGCTGGAAATAATTTGTAATTATTCCTTTTATTTCCTTATTTTCATGTGTATGAGTATATTGCCTGCACCTGTGTCATGCAATGCTCATGGAGGTCAGAAGAGGGTGTTCTAGTCTCTGAAACTGGAGTTATGGACTGTTGTTAGCTGCCATGTGAGAGCTGGGATTTGAACCCGGGTTCTCTGCAAGGGCAGCCAATGTTCTTAACCACTGAGACATCATTCCATCCCCTGAGGGGTGGAACTAATGCAAATACAACACTCGTGTATAAAGCTATATACATACACAAGTATTACTGGTCTTTTTGAGACAGGGTCTCTCTGCAGCCCTTTAGTCCTGGAACTTGCTACATAGACCAGGTTGGCCTTGAACTCACAGAGATCCACATGACTCTGCCTCCTGAATGCTGGGATTAAAGGCATAGGCCACAATGCCCAGCCTAAAAATTTTTTTTAATTTATTTATTATTTTTTTATGTGTATGAGTGTACTGTCTGCATGTAGGTTTGTGCACCTTTGTCGTGCAATGCCCCAGAGGTCAGAAGACGGTGTCAGATTCCCCTGGAACTGGAGTTAAAGATGGTTCTCAGCCACCATGTGGGTGCTGGGGATCAAACCCGGGTTCTCTGCAAGAGCAGTCGGCACTCTTAACCACTGGGCCATCTCTCCAGCCCCCTAAAAAAGTATTTTTAAAGGCTAAATTCTTACATGACTTTAGCCCTTCACTGTTAGGCCTTTGTTTCAATCAACTCCTGTGCTCTGTTTTCATGCTTCCTGAATAACTTCTCATTTCTACCCAGTTCTTCCCACTGACCAAGACCAAGTGGTGATTTTGTTTTTGGTCTTTGTGCAGTGATTCCTCCTGACAAGGAGATGAGGTAGCATGGGGGTGGGGGGGTGCTGCCAGGAGATGGCTTAGTTAGTAAATTCTCCGCCTCATAAGCATGCAGACCAAGTTTAGATTCTCAAAGCCCATGATAAAAAGCTGTGCATGGTGCCTTGTGTCTGTAACCCCAGAACTGGGAGCTGGGGGAGATAGGCCTTCCTGAAGTTCAATGAGAGACCCTGTCTAAAAATATGGTGGATGGTGATTGAAGAAAACAGTAGATGTCAACCTCTGGCTACCACACACACATGCATGGGTACCCTCACACACGTGCACAGATGAGTGCATACATACAAACATCACACACACACACACACACACACACACACACACACACACACAATGGCTTCGAGTTATATTTGTCCTCCAAGCAGTCAAACAGCAGGGAAAGAAGGCTCACATCTCGTCGTTGTGAGGATATCTCGTCCAAATGACCGACGCACTTGTCAAACTGAATTAATAAGCTGCTGTTCTCATAGCTCTCCAGTCTCCATGGGCCTTGGTTAGCGTGATCTAGTGAGTCAAATTGATCTTGGTGTGTATTAATTGGGAAAATAATACTGTGGGCTGTGGGAACAGAAGCCGCTAAATACTAGTGGCTTAACAACAAAGGTGATTTCTCACTCCTCTTCTCCTAGCATCCTTGCAGGTCAAGTGAGTGAGGACTGCACCCACACAATAATCCAGTCCTAACCCCTGAACGTCTTTTTTTTGTTAAGCAGAAAGTTTATAGAATAAAATAACTTTATTTTCACATAGAAGGAAAAAGAGGGGCTGAAAGATGTTTTATAGTAGACTGGGAGAGGCTCAGGTTGCAAGCACCGTCCATCGCACCACTGGGCAAGATTCAGTCCCATGGCCACCCTAGTACAAGACAGGCTAGACACTGTGATTTGAACCAAGCACTTAGGAAGGAGAGAAGAACTTGGCATTGGCCAGCACATCACAAACCAGATCTTGTGATCTTTCTTTGCACTTTTCTTTGCCTAGGGAACTTTGTCTGATCCACTTTCTATTTTTTTTTTTTTAAGCATACAGTACAATACCCTCCATGCTGTTGCCTATTAGTAATCATCTTTTTTTAATGGCTGGTTTTGCGGTAGAGATGTGTTTTAAATTACAACTGTGATCAGATGGGCAGAAACTTGTAAGTCTGCCATTTCCCACAGCTTATCTGATCTTCCTCACAAACACTTGTTCCTATGATAATCCAATCTGCTTGCAAACTCAGTTCCGTAAAATAATTGAAAGTATCTCATCAGGTAACTTGAGTAATCATTTCTCTTTGGATATTCAGTTCTCAGATGCCCTTTTCCCCTGTGCCCTACTAGAAATACCTATGTCTACGGCTGTGACCTGCCCACTCCCGGCTCAGGCAGTCTAGCTTAAACCCCTCAGCTAACAGGTCTGTCTGTTTAATTCCCGGTACACATCCCCTCGGCACCATTAGCGGCCTTCTGCCTGCACTTCTGCACTATCCTAGAATTTTATAGTGCCACCACACCTGGCTCTCTGCCTTTCTTTTTTTTTTTTTTATTTTTTTTGAGATACGGTCCCTCAGTGAGCCTGGAGCTCACTGGTTGGCTAGACTGGCTGACCAGCAAGCCTCAGAGTCCCTTCAGACTTCTCTTCCCCAGAACTGGGCTTGCAGCCCTGTGCCACCCAGTTTTTCCTGCAAGTGCTCAGGAGCCTGACTCAGGGCCTCGCGCCCGCACAGCAAGCACTTTACCAACAGTCATCTCCCCAGCCTCTTAAGTCGGTTCCAATGGAGTCATCTCCCCAGCCTCTAAATTCTGCTCCTAATCACCACGCTAAGATGCATCTACATTTATTCTGCATTTGAAAACATTATTCCTAATCCATTTTATAAGTAAAAGATATTTCATTAGCTGTCACATCTGCCAGAAGCAGTATACCAGGATGTCAATGAAGACTCTTCCGTGAAGTCCATGTGAGCAAATCCTAGAGTCATTTGCCCATGAAAAACTGAAAACCAAATTACCATGAAATGGGATGTGGGGAGTGTCAAAGAAACACAGCCCCCCAAATTTCTAGGAGCTTTGAAAACTTTGGTAATGTGGTTTGGGAATGTGAGGCTATAGAGTCTCCTAGCCCAGATCCTGCACCTGCACGTGCGTAAGAGCTTGCACGTACACATTGTACACACCTACACGAATGGACTCATTATTGGCAAAACCCAGTCAAAAGCTGAAGACCATTCCAAATTCTTTCAGATTATCAATTAAACCTGATGGGAATATTTCGGAGTATAATGCCCATGGGAAAGGTGTTGCCAAGGGTGGAGGGCTTTGAGTCAGTGGTTCATATTTACGAGGTGTTCGTGAGTTCTACCCTGTCACAGAATTATTCTCACATCCGTGAATTTTCCCAAATAGAAGAAAAGAGAGAATTCTGACCAATGAGATGATAGTTACACAGAGCTTAGAGCCCATTTCTGCAAGCTTATATTCTGAATAATTAAAGTATACATCTGTTATAATGCTGTTAGTTTTAGTATCCTTGCCAAGAATTTGGAATTTAGTCACACTGCCAGGTTAGTGGGCACTCCTTAGAAATTTTGGTTTTTTATAGATAAATATTTATTAGATGTAAAAACGGATGGATTTACTGCTTTTTGGCATTTTCGAAAATAGATGTTTAATGGAACTATCTAAGACTCATAACAAAATTCAGGGAACTCTTGAGGGCTGGAGAGGTGGCCTAGTGGTTAAGAGCACTGACTGCTCTTGCAGAGGACCTGGGTTCAATCCCCAGCACCCACATGGCGGCTGAAAACCATCTTTAGCTCCAGTTCCAGGGGAATCCGACGCCCTCTTCTGACCTCTGTGGCATTGCATGACACGGGTGCACAAACCTACATGCAGACAGTAAATTCATACACATAAGTAAATAAAATAAAATAAAATAAAATTCAGGGAACTCTGTACTTTATTTTTCCCTTAAAGTTTCACAATATACCTCACTTTATTGAAAGTTCTAGAATCCCTACAAAAAGAAGCTTGGCTCATTTTATATAAGTTGACGTTATCCAAGCTAAGACTTGATCAAGAAACCCTGAAGTTTTCTTTGTCTAGGCATATTATCTCATGACATAAAGAGTGTCCTGCCTAGTGTTGGAAACCTTGTTAATAATTTCTTTAGGGGACGGTTAGTGATACACGGTCATTACACACAGTGATATGTTGCATAAGGATATTTGCTCAAGCATGCCATGTACTTCAACAACATTCAATCCACTCACCGGTTCCTGTGCTCCCTCCTTCACAGTTCTCTCTGTCTCCTCTTCTATTTCCATGTCATATATATGACATACAAATGTTTGTGATACGTGTGCTGTAGCTACACCTATATCTGACCTAGGTTCTATGCAATATGCTTGTCTTTCTGGGTCTGCCTTTTCTCTGCAAATGACATACTTTCATTCTTCTTTGGTCTCCTCTATCCACTCATCTGTTGGTGGACACCCAGGCTGATTCTGTAACTTGGTGAATAGTGCCTCAAAAAGCATGGACAGGCAGGTATCTCTCTTACATGCTACTCTAGATCCCATTGACCCAGGAGAGGTGTGGCTGGGTCACATAGAGATACTGATTTTTGAAAGCAAATCTCTTATGTTCTTGGAAATCCCCTATGGCTCTTAAAAGATAAGAAAAAAAAAAGAAAGAAAAAGAAAAAGAAAAAAAGAAGGCACCTTTTCATTATCTAGACCTGGAGACACAATTCCTACTTGTGAGTAATGACCCAGCTCATGGAAGAAAATGAAGTAACCATGACACAGACCATGGTGACTTGTAGGATCAATATGCACAGAAATGGAAAGTTCACCCCACCTTTCTAGCATTCAAAGTTTTACTGCTGTGCTCACTTCCCATTCCATCAAACAGCATAGGCTATGCTCCATAAAGAGCCCAGCCCATAAGGTTCACTGTGCTTTCTGCACCTTTCTTCCAAGACAATTGATTACTACTGTTATTAATGAGGACATTATGGGGGATAAAAGGCCTGGCCAGCCACTGCTTCACTGTTCCCCACAGAGGTGTGCAGCACAAAATGAATTAAAATGTTCTTGAAACTGACAGCTGGAAACCTTGTTACCAAAATGACAGTGTCAAGTGCAGGGTGACTCTTTTGTGTGTGTTTCCTTTGTACCTAAGAACTCCTTTGCCAAAACATACATAAATAATGGAAGAAAAGTGGCTTTTGCCAACACAGGGATTAACTGTACTGTTGAAAAGACTAGGAATATTTGGCATGAGATCACAACTTTTAGATTTTTCCCCCAAGGATTCTTCACAGTATTTTTCTATGAAGCATTTAAATAGTTACTTTTCCTTGTACTGGGCTTGGAGGGAATTAAGATGTTAACTGCTGGTCCAATTTATGCTGCCATTAGATCCCGCTAAGTACAGGATGCAGTTACTCATGGAAAATAGCTCCTGCCAGATCAAATATTGTCAAGGCCAAAGTCACGGGATTCTGACTTGCACTTTGCATTTTGCCTCCTTTCGTTTTGCCTCTGAGCTGGTGTGAACTTCTAGCAGGGAGGCCGTCCCCAATCAGTTCGACCTCTTGCTATGAAGCCAGCATCTGTTCCTCTTAGGGTTCTGCAAATGCTTTCTTCATGAAGCTCTTCCCAGGCGGACTTGTGGTAGAATTCGGATTCTTTTCCATCCTTGTCCTATCCACTCACACTTCAAAGCAAAAGTAGAAAACTAAGAAAAAAAAAAAGCAATACCCAATGGTATTGGTATTCCTGAAACTCCAATACTTTAGTTCTTACCTGTGAAAAGATGTCTGTGTGTGTATGTGTATGTGTATGTGTATGTGTATGTGTGTGTGTGTGTGTGAGAGAGAGAGAGAGAGTGCGTGTGTTTGTGTGTGTGTAATGAACAAATGTTTATTTAGTCTCATATCTGACAAATAACCTTCTTTGTGAAATTTGTTGTGGACTATTTATGTTTACATGTCATCTCAATCTAGAAAGCTAGGTGAATATATCTAAATCTAATAGGTGCTAAATCATGTTTACCAAACTTTATCCCCCAGAACCTTTGCAGACCATGAATCCTGTATGTTTTATGATAAAGACACTACTTTCAGAAAAGTTTGAGAAACACTGTTTTCAGTCTTCTCTTAAAGCCCTCAGATGATAAAAACAACTATAACAAAGAAACATGCTTAACTTGACTTTACTGTGTTTGTTATTTGTCTATGGAATTTAAAGTTCTTGTAAGCATCCATAGTCAAGATAAGACTTAAAGATTAGCCAGCATTTAAAATCTTTGGAAAATAACCACATAACGGGGTAGCAGGGTGATTTCCCTGCCTGTGTTCTCTTCTCTATACCAAGAGCAGGATCTTTCTGTTATATCACTGTGGTTTTCCCATGTCTCCATTAATTAGAAGAGGATAGATTCATTGATTCATCAGACATACCACATAGGAGTGTTCCAAGCAAAACAGATATTTCTCTCTTTTTTTCTCACATGGCCTTCTCTACATGAGTGGGGCAGAACTTGAATAGTGACCCTTAAAACATTGAGACTCCAGGTTCCTTCTAGTTGAATGCTCCATTATGAGTGGCGTGTTTCCTATCCAAATGGCCCACGGTGTCTAACCACTACGTCTCTGCTTCAGAGAATGGGAAGAAGGAAAGCAGAAGGCTACAGAATTCTTTGTTTTGAAGAATATCATCTCAAAGTCGCATTTCTAATTTCTGTTCGCATCCTATTGGCCAGTGCTCTACTGTTTTCTCAGAGCTAATTTGCCAGAGAAGCAAGAGGTACAGTTTTTGCCAATATGGCAGTATTCTACACTAAAAGTTGCTGTATTGTGAGAGATAGAAAGAATAAGGATTAAGGAGTAGTGGACGATCTCTACCTCTGACATTCCACTTGATTCTTATAATGATTTAAGAAGATGAGGATTTCTATCCCAAATTTCCAGATGACAAGAATAAAGGACGGAAATCTTGAACACTTTTACTATCATAATGTTTTACTTTCTTTTCCTGGTGCTTTGATAAAATGCCCTATAAAAACAACTTAAGAAAGGCTTACTTTTGCTCTCAGTTCAAGCTTTTTAGTCTATCATGGTGGGAAGTCAAGGCAGCAGGCCCTCGAAGCAGCTGTTAAGATAACATTCACAGTCAGGAACAGCGAGTGAGGATGCATGCTGTGCACTTTGCTTTCTCCACTTTACAAAGTTCAGAATCCTCTGTCCAGGGAATGGTGCTTTTCGCAGTATGCAGGCCTTTCCATCTAGATTAATGCAATCAAAATAATCATCCACAGGCATGCTCAGAGGCCCATCTCCCATGTGGTTCTAGTCAAGTTGACACATGACCAACTATGACACATGACCACATCAAGCATTATGAAGGGTCAGGAATGTTACCTATTTTCAAGCTAACAAGACAATGAATGTATCACATTTGCATGGATACTTGAAGAAGCAATCAGACTCTTGAGTCAGAGACAAGAGGTTCTATTACTCAAGTACAGCAGGTGTCCACCTTCATGTTCATGTCGGCTCCTTTATCCTCCAAATCTGCTGGGGAAACAAGGAGTGACAGTGGCCTGTGTGGATGCCACACACACAATGGCTTTGCATTAGAGTAAGGAATTCTGAGTTCAGAAAACCCCAGTGTTTCAAAGAAACTGCAAGGAAACCAGCCCAAATAGGCCTTAGAAGTAAAGAAACAGAAGGCTGATTGTTGATCCTTTAATCCAGCTGTCTTTGGCTTGATTGGCTTTTGTGGTTGTGGGGGTGGAGTTATCCTCCCAGCCGGTATTAAAGGTGGGGTTGTGTGACTTTTGAGATCTGAGATCTCCTGAGGCCAGCTGAAGGTACCAGGCACGGGCTGAAGAGCCCCCACCAACTGGGACTATGAAAGCATCTGAAGGAGGCAAGCAAAGCAAGCCTTCAACAGAGTGAAGAGGCATTTAGGACTCACATTGGAATACAGGCAAGGAGAAGCCCATATGCCAGGATCACGAAGAAGAGACAACAATGGAAAGGGGCAAGAAATCCCACGCCAAGCTCTATCAACCCTATGGAAGACTCCTGCAGTGGGATCCCTCTGGGGATGCCCCAGGACACAGATATCAGAAACACAATTGGGAACATATTTAAAGAACTACAAGATTATAAAGAACAAATCAAAGAAATAAGAAAAGAGAATGAAGAACTCAATAAGGACCTAGAGAGATGAGACTTCCATGACAAGAGCCCGGTATTAGGAACGTATGTCAAACCATTCTTTGCCAACTAATGATCCATGTGTACAAATTTAACCAGACTTACGTGCACACGATACCAGCTGCATAGCCAAGAGTCTCTGCTAACGAGAGATGCCCCCCCCCCGATTGACCCCGATTAGCCCCTTCAAACCCACCTCGATCATAAACCTTTACTATAAGATTTTCTTTTTTCTCCCCCCCACTCAGTTTCCCCGAGCGACATGAAACTATACCAGCGTAACTCAAACACTTTCACTTCTTTTTTATATGATTTGTTGACAAGCAATGGAACCAAGCCTAACCGATTAGAAGAACTGGAGGAGGAGACCACAAAGAGCACCCCCTATTTTCCGACTGCGACAGATTCAACACAGCAACAACTAACAACCTTCAGGAAAGATTATGAAAAATTAAAAATACACACAAATGGAACAAACCAGGAGCTGTGGGACATATGAAAGATGAAACCTCCACATCATGGAAATGGGAAGGAGAAGATCCCAAGAGAATGGTATTGATCAGATCTTCAACACAATAATAGATGAAAACTTTCCCAAACTAAAAAGGACAAACCCATACCAATACAAGAAGCACATAGAACTCCAACAGACAAGATCAGAAAAGAAATTCTCCATGCAAAATCATATATAAAATGCTAGACACCCAAAAAAGACAAAATCCTTAAAGACAAGAGAAAAACAAGTACCTATAGGGGAAACCTATCAGAATTACAACTGACTCTCATGCAAACTATGAAAGCAAGAAGAACCTGGAGCAAAGCATTCCCAGTGTAGGGACAATAATGCCAACCCAGGTTCTATACCCAGCAAAAATGTCAATTATAGTTGAAGGAGAGAGAAAAACCTCCATAACATAAACAACTTGAAAGAATACATGTCTGGAAAACCAACCCTTCAGAGAATACTTGAAGCAATTCAAAGAACAGAAGAAAGGAACACCAACCCCAGGCACCTAGAAAGAGAAATCAATAAAAGCATACCTGCAGAAGTAAAACCCAAACCCAAACTGCAAATGGATAATAAAGCAAAGGAAGCAACACAAACCTATCAGTCATAACCTTAATATTAATGGACTAAATCTTCCAACAAAGACATAGACTGGAGATTGGATTAGGAAACAGAATCCATCGATATGCTGTCTACAAGAAACACATCTTACCTTCAAGACAGGCACCACCTTAAAGTGAAAGGATGGAAAAATATTCCAAGCAAATGGTCAAAAAGAAAGCAGTTGTTGCTATTTTAATATCAGACAAAATAGACTTCAAAATAAAAGAAATCAGAAGAGACAAAGAAGGCCATTACATTTTCATCAAAGGAACAATTCAAGAAGATTTCACAATTATGAATATATATGCCCCAAATTCTGCTGGGTACCCAACTTTATAAAGACAATCTCCAGGACCACAAATTCACAGACTAACCCCAGTACACTCATAGTAGTTTCAATACCCCACTGAGTCCTTTGGACAGGTCAACAGGACAAGAATAAACAGAGAGACCCTTGAACTGAACAATATGATACACCAAATGGACCTCATAGACCTCTACCGATTATTCCATCCTTAATACAGAGAAATACACATTTCTACTCAGCACCCAACGCAGCATTCTCCAAAATCAACCACATACTGGGACACAGAAGAAACCTCTAAACAACAAAATGATTGAAATATTACATGCATTCTATACAGACCACGGTGCAATAAAGCTCAACATCAAACACAGGACAAGCCTATGCTGCCTACATGAACACATGGAGACTAAACAACACACTCTTGAATAATAATTGGTCAAGAGATAAAGAAAGAAATAAAGCATTCCTGGAAACGAAGACAATGCACAAGACAACAAACAAAACCTAGGGATACCTTAAAAGCAGTCCTAAGAGGAAGTTTATAGCCCTGGATGACTACATTAGAAAAACAGAAAGAGTACAAGTGAATGTGCTAACACTACAGCAAAATAAGCACTTGAGAGGCACAAACCAGATGAACCCTTAAATGCAACAGACGGAAGAAATACCAAGTAATCAGAGCAGAAATCAATGAAATAGAAACAAAGAAACAATACAAAAAATCAATGAATCCAAAAGTTGGTTCTCTGAAAAGAATAAACAAAAACAAAAAAAGCCCATTAACCAAAAAGAAAAGAAAAACTCCAAATCAATACAATCGTGATGAAAGGGAAAATCACAACAACTACAAGGAAAGATCCAGAAAATCATATGGGAATATTAACAGAACCTATTCTTCTACCGTGTTGAAAACCTAGAAGAAATGGATGAATATCTGAAATCCTGGAACACCAAAGCTTAACCAGAAAGACAACAGCTTAAACAGACCCTAACATATGAGAAATAGAGGATGTAGAAGCTTCCCAACTAAAAAAAAGCCCAGGCCCAGATGGTTTCAATGGCAAATATCTATAAACATTTCAAAAGATTACAACCTATTTACTGAAACTGTTTAGAAGGATAACAATCAGAGGGAATTCTCCCAAACTCCTTCTATGATAAGATGATGCTTCACTTATTACCCGAACCAGGCAAAGATACAACTAAAAGGAGAATTATAGACCCATCTCCCTAATGAACACAGATGCCAAAATTCTAAAAGGATTCTGGCAAATTGCATTAGACCACATCAAGAAGATCATCCATCATGACCAAGTGATTCATACAGAGATGAAGGGAATAAAACACATACTCGAAAATCAATAAATAACATCAACAAACCATAAATGGAATGAAAGAAACAAAACCACATGATCATCTCACTTGACGTGGAAAAACACTTCACACAAAATCCAGTATCCCTTCATGCTTAAGTCTTAGACGGGAATTAGATTGGAGGATCATTCCTCAATGTAATCAAAGCACATTACAGGAAACCCACAGCCAAATCATCCTAAATGGGAAATGACAGAAACATTCCTTTAAAGGGAGGAACTTGGCAAGGCTACCCGCCTGTCACCACTTCTCTTCAATTGTGCTTGAAACACTTGCTGAGCAATAAGCAAGAAAAGAAGAAAAAAGTACTAATTGAAAAGAGGGTCAAGCTATCCCTATTTGTAGATTATATGTTTGTTTACTTAAGGATGCTAAAAACTCCACCAGAAAACTCCTAGAAATGATTACAGCTTCAGCCAAAGTGGCAGGATACAAAATTAACCTTAAAAATCAATGGCCTTTCTTTACACCAAGAAACAAGCAACTGGAAAGATTCAAAGAGACACTTCCCACTCACAATAGCTCCAAAAACAATAAAATACCTAGGAATAAACCTAACCAAACCACAAAGATCTCTACAACAAAATTTTAAACCTTAAAGAAAGAATTGAAGAAGACATCAGAAGATGGAAAAACCTCCCATGCTCATGGATTGGGAAATAAACATTGTAAAATGTCCATTTAGCTGAAACTCTTGTATAGATTTAAGCAATTCCAATCAAAATCCCCAAGAGTTTTCACAGCTGGAACAAAAGTTCTTAATTCATTTGGAAAAACAAAAGACCCCAATAGCCCAAACAACCTTGAGTGAAAAGAGCTACACAGGGGAGAATCTCTATACAAGACTTCAAAACTATATCTACGGGACTATAGTCATAAAACAGCTGGTACTGGCACAAAAACAGACCTGTTGACCAATGGAACAAAACCAAGATACCACAATCTGAGCACACACACCATTCAGCCATCTTTATTTGACAAAGGGGGCCAAGAGCCACATGGAGAAAAGACAGCTCTTCGCAAGTGGTGTTGGCAAAACTGGATCACCACTTGTAGAAGAATGAAATTAAACCCTACCTCTGCCCTGTACAAAGTGAACTCCAGCTGGATCAAAGACCTCAAGTGAACCCCAAACTCTGAAGGTGTTAGAAGAAAAGTTGGCAGCAGACTCCAAAAACATAAGCATGGAAAAGACTTCCTAAATCAGACAGCACGTGCACAAGAATTAGGTCGACATGCAAAATGGGCCTCATTAAACCTCAAAAGCTTCTGTACATCAAAAGAAACAATCAAGGAAGTGAGGGTAAATCTCCACAGAGTGGGAGGAACCTTCACCGCCAGATACATCTGACAAAGCATTGATTTCCAGATATATAAAACTGACTCAAAAAACAAAGAAAAAGAAACAAATGACCCCCATCATAGATGGAGCAAGATGAACAGAGACTCACACAGTGAGAAATTAGATTGTAGAGAAACACCTTAAGAAGTGTTCAACATCGCTAATATTAAGAAATGCAAATCAAAACCACTTTAAGATATCACTTTCACTCCAATAGACTGGGGGTGACTGGATCAGAAAACACAATGATACCAAGTGCTGAAAGGTTGTGGGGAAAGGGGAACACTCATCCACTGCTGTGGGAAATGTAAACTATACAACCACTGTGGAAACGCAGTGTGGAGAACCCTTGGAAGACTTGGAAGGAACTTGCCACGCTGACGCGCCATACCACTCTGGGCATGTACCCTCAAGACTCACGCCACCACAGAGGAAACATGCAAGCCATGTTTATTGTAGCTCTCTTACAATAGCTAGGAGCTGGAACCAACCCAATGCCCCTCAACTGAGATTGTGTTAGGAAAATGTGGTACATCTATCACAATGGACGTTCTATGCAGCAGTAAAGAAAGAGACATCACGAGCTTTCAGAAAATGGTTGGAGCTAGAGGACACATGCAGAGTGAAGTAACACACGTCCCAGCAACAAATACAAAATGATGAATGGTATCCTCATCTGTGGATGCTCAGTGCCAATTACCTAGTTGTAAGTATGTCTTGCTTGCGAGGGCCCCCTGAACTTTGTCCAAAGCAGTGGGCATAATGCATATTGAAAAACAACAAACAAACAACAACAACAACAACAACCGAAGGACTCATTCAAGAACTGACTGAAAACAGTGAATTCTGCTCAAAACCAAAAGTCAACTTCCTCATGGGGAATATTGAGAACTGACAGAGAAAGATGAAAAGCATGTTTGGCAGAATGCATTAGCTCTGGCAGGGTGGAGGAAATGGGTGGGAACACGGGTGCCTAGATTTGTGTTAAAAAAATAAAAATAACAATTATATGTGCAAAAAAAAGGTTGGTAAGAAAAGCTTATGTTCACACTGATCTAGAATACATCAGATTCTAGACAGGGCCTATTGCTAATTAAAAAAAGTCACTTCATGGCTGGGATCTAGATGAAGCCGTAGCAGTTAAGAGCGCCAACTGCTTTTTACAGAGGACCTGGGTTCAATCCCAGCACACCACATGGCGGCCAGAACCGTCTGAAACTCCAGTCCAGGGGAATCGAGACCCTTTCTGACCCGCAAGCAATTGACGACATGGGTGCACAAACTTGCATGCAGACAGCTACATTCATACACATACAGAAATAAATAAAAAATATATAAAAAAAACTATTCAACAGGGCTGGAGAGATGGCACAGCGATTAAGAATGTGACTGATGCTCTTACAGAGGACCTGGGAACGATCCCAACCATGCACCCACATTGCAGGTGAGAACCGTCTTTAACTCCAGTTCCCAGGAGAATCCGACACCCTTTCTGACCTTTTCCTGACCCTCTTGGATTGACACCACATGGGTGCCACAAACCTACATGCAGACAGTACATATCATAACATAAAAAAAATAAATTAAAAAAAATTCACTTCACATGTGCTTTTGATCTTTATAATTTATGATTGTGATTCACTTCCCTACTCACTCACATACCAGCTTGCTATAAAAAGCAAACTGGAGAGTCCCTGACTATAGGCAGGGCTTTCTTCTACTTTCCCAGATGCCTCTGACACCTAAGTGAAAAGCAACAGTCAAGAGAAAACATTTCCTGCAACAATTTCAAAACTTCTTAGTATAAAACGCTCTTCACAACACCCACTACACAAGTGGACCCTAACAAAGTGGCAATTTACTCCTAATAGGTATTAGACACATTTCCTGAAGCATCTTTAACTATACTACTATAACATCCTCCTTTGCCCTAACATTCCCTTTAATACAAGTCAATTACACTTAATTCTGTAATCAACCAGCTTCTTTTCCCTAGTTTAGGTGGAGTACAGTAATACAGAGCACCTATTTCAGAACACGAGAGACCAGAATTTGAAGGCAACTGTTTTTAAACCTTGTATGCTTATATGCACACAAATCCCTCTACTTATTTCTCATAACTTTGCAAACCCAACCTTTAGAAAAGACCTCAAAGAGCGTACTAAGACACTAATAAGGCCAGAGAGTTAGAAAACACTACTTCGGGCTGGAGAGATGGCCTAGCAGTTAAGAGCGCTGACCGCTCTTACAGAGGACCTGGGTTCGATCCCCAGCACCCACATGGCGGCCGAGAACCGTCTGAAACTCCAATTCCAGGAGAACTCCAGTTCCAGGGGAATCCGAGACCCTCTTCTGACCTCCGCGGCATTGCATGACATGGGTGCACAGACCTACATGCAGACAGTACATTCATACACATACAGAAAAAAAAAAAACCAAACACTACTTCATGAAATAATACTTCACTTTAAGAAACCTATTCATACCTTAAAACACCCAAATCTTAAACAACTTGAGCCATTCATGCAACTAAAATGATGTACACCTGGATTGGTATTCTGTGAGAAATTACAAGTTTGTCAGACAAATACTAAAAGGGATAAGATGTAAATAAATCTATCAACAACCAAATTATCAAGAAAATACACAATGAAACTAAAAATGTGCTGTTTCTCTTAATACTAAAATATGTGCTGTCTTTACTATTAAATTACTGGAGACTATGCTGGCTTGGCTGCTTATCTCTCTGTCTGGTATAGTATCCAGCATATTGTAGGTACTTTAAAAAATGCTACATAATAAAGTAATTCAGAGTGAGAAAAGTGTGTTTACACACACACACACACGTGCGCGCACATGTAAAAAAAAGTAAAGAAACAAATTTCTTTGCTCTAGAGGTAAACATTAACTCTAATTTCCTAGGTATTTACTATACAAACATCCTTGAATATACTTCCAAATATACCTCTCTTTGACAAGGCATGCAGAAATATGAGATACATGTGATTTTTCCCCATCATGCAGAGAATCTTGTTAATTCCATCATAGGAAAGGAACTCCAACAAGTGTCCCATATGCCCAAACTGTGGGTCTATCACAGCATTGCCACGGTTTATTGTAATTGTTTATACACTTAGATCTCTGTGCTAGAAAATCATAGAAGTCCCTTGATGGCAGGGCCATGACTTTTACTTGTATTTTCCTAGTAGTTAACATAGCTTGGAGAATGGAACATGTTCAGCAGCTACTTTGCTTGAAGCTTTCTAATCACAGTATATTAGAATAAGGCTTGCATGGGACACAGAACAAATCAGACAGAACTAGGCCTTCCTGGATGCATTCCAGGTTCTCTTTGCCTGTATCTTTGGATGGGTGAGTAATTTTGACGATGCATGGCTCAGATACTACTGCCTTGACAACTGTCTCTAAATTACCACTCTAGCTCAGTTTCTACAGCACTTACCAGTATCTAATATTACAGTTTGTTTATTTGGGTGTTTTTGTCTGACACTGCCTTCACAATATAAACTCTATGATTTCAGAGATTTACCAATCTAGGTTATTATTGTTACCCTATAACCTAAAGAAATGTCAGACTTAGAAAAAGGAGCTTCATAAATATTTATGAATAAATAGTGGATGGATAGATTGAGTAAATATTTACTAAGTTCATACCATTTGCAAGAAACAAAATGTTCTATGGTGTCTTAGCAGAGAACAAAGAACAGTGCTACTTGGAGTGGCTGAAACGATCCCACTGGGGGCTTTGGGTTTAATGGCACCATTAGCTCTGTTGGGTCAGTGAGCCTCTAGGCCTTGCTATAGATGGACTGAGCCCTGCTGTGCCAGTAAGTAGCTTCTTTGACTTCTTCCTGAGCTGTGTCCTGGCCCAGGGTATCTCTTCCTACCTCTTAGGTACTCTCGGCCCTACTCGGGCAGCCTCAGGAGGCCCTTCTAATTAGGTCTGTGATTCCAATAGCTACAAGACATGGATTTGTCCCATGATGCTTAGCCCTTTGCATATAGCACACTCTTGCATAGGCAATAGGCTGCGGCCTCACACTCTCTTACCTTGCCTTTTCCCTCACACTACTATCTGAACCAATTTGGTCTTACCTACAGCAGTAAATTGGTTTCACATGAATACTCATTTTACACGTTGTTTGCTCACAACTTCCACAAATGATGTCTTTGTTTCATTTTTAAAATTTATTTTTATTTTATGTATGCTAGTGTTTTACTTACATGTAAGTATACTTGTGTCATGTGATGCCTGTGGAGGCTAGAAGACAGTGGCCTTGGATCTCATCGAATTGTGATTATGGACAGTTAGTCACCATGGGGTTGCTGGGAACACAACTCAGTCCTCTGCCAGAGCAACCAGTGCTCTGAGTCACTGAACTGTCTTTCTAGCACCACAAATTATTTTATCCTTTTAATTGAATTTTTGGGATTTTCATACAATATAATTTGATGGTCTTTAGATGCCCTCCCTATCTGCGCCCTCCTTATTGCCCATCACCCAATTTGATGTACTTTATTATATACAGAGAGAGTCAAATTTGTGTTCCCAAATGTCCTTCAGTGTGGATCCAAATACTGGAGTCTGATTAACACACCAAGGGTCCCATCCTTGAAAGAGTTTAGCTTGACTTGGGATTTCTTACCCACTTTCTCATGTCTATGCTGGGATTTTGTTCATTTGAGCCTGCATGGGACATGTGCATGCTGTTGTAGGAATGAAACTTTGTCTGGCTTGAGGCAAGGAACTGCAGACATTGTCCTGGAACTTCCTGAGTTTTATCTCCATGAGGTCAGGATATTGCAGTGTTTTCCAACCTTGCCTATCTCTGCAAATTTCCAGACTCAGATGGCCCCTTCCCTTAAGTTATTTGCAAAAATGTCACACCTCTAGTTTACTGGTTGTACAAACAGGAGCTCTGCAGCGCCCCCCCCCACCCAGTAGGAGCCAAGGTGGCTCGCCCTTCCCTTCCTCCTGTCCACCACTTCCTTGCCCAGAGCACAGTAGCTTTTAGTATATAAACACATTGCTGGCATAAATCAAACTGAGTCTATCTCCCAGACCTTCTCCCACTGAGTCCGTGTCTTTCTTTCATTCCTTGGGTGACTTCCTTAGGTCCCCTCCCCCCTTATTGCCAGAGCTAAGCCTAGGGACTGTCAGCCTGCTGGCAGGAGACAGCCCTGAAGCTTGTAGCCTTATGAAGCTGCCAGCCTGGCTCTAGAAGGGAAGAACATTGTGAGGATTGTGGCCACGCATGATTAAAGGACCAACAGACCATATATTGTCACTCATATGAGAAACTTCCCAGCCGTCTGGAAAACTCTGTTTTCTTGTGGTCACCCACCCACCCCTCTTTCTGCCCCCTCTTCCACAATGATTCCTGAGCCTTGGGAGGCAGAAGTTTGATACAGGTGTCTGCTCTGGGATAAGCATTCTGGAGCCTCTTGTTCTCTGCTTCTCTGCACATTGACCAGTTGTGGGTTTTGGTGTTAGTCATGTGCTGCTTAAGGAAGCTTCTCTGGTGAGAGCCAAGAGATGCATTAATCTATGAAAATCATTAGGAGTCCATTTAATATAACTATTTGGTAGGAAACTAACACTGGGTTTTCCCCTGGGTCCTGTAACCTGTCTGGCTTCAGCTCCCTAAGCCTGATATCAATGCCAAGTATGGGCTCCACACTATGAAGAAGATCTTAAATCCAATTAAAGAGTGGTTGTTAGTCTTATAATATTTGTGCCCTTATTGCATCAATAGGCATATCTTGCCAGGCCAGTTGTGACTGTAGTCCACAGGATTCCCAGCTGGATAGGGTTCCTGATTACTGTTTCCCTCTGCTAGCATGCATAGTACCTTCCAGCACTATGAAAACTAGCTAGGAGAGATGAGGCTCTGAAGTCAGGACAGCTTGATTTCTCCTTCTTTGTTCTATGGTTCATGTATGTAGTGTCTTCAGCAATAGCACCTTACCATCCAGTTCTGCTGGTAACCAAGAGAAGAGGCAATGGACAGTATTGTTTGACAGTCTATGAGATCTGTGGACAACAGCTTCTAGAGACAAGTGCATTCCTGGCAAGGAGGTTTTTTCATTAGCCTACAATGTCTAGGAGGGACAGTTTGTCCTGTTGTTATAGGGTAACTCTTTTTAATCTCTTTTTATAATGTATATACTTTAAGAAGCTTCTGTAGTGATAGGTTTTCATGTGGCTTTATCTAAATGCCCCTCGTTTTTACTACTTACCCCTTCTCATACTCCCTCTTCTACCCTGCCCTCCCATTCCCCACCTCATTTAACTAACCACACTCTAATATTCCCCTTTTGCCTTAGATCTCTGCATTCTACCATCCCTCCCAGGAAGCCTCTCACAACCTATGGTCATTGATTAGTTTCTTGAACTCTCTGAATTTTCAAATTGAAACATGCCTAAGATTTCCAAACTAACATCCAGCTATGAAAGAGAGCGTGCTTGTCTTTCTGAGTCTGGGCTACATCACTCAAGAGGATTGTTTCTAGTTTCATCCGTTTACCTGTGAATTTCATGTTTTTTTTTCAGTCTTTTTGAGACAGGGTCTCCCTGTAGCCCCAGGTGGCCTGGCTCTAGCTATGTAGACTAGGCTGGCCTTGATCTCATAGAGATCAGCCTGTCTCTGCTGCCCAAGTGCATGTTGCTGCCACATCTGGCTTCATAATTTCATCTTTTTATTTTTTATTTATTTTTTATTTATTTTTGCTTTTTTATTTATTTATTGTTTTATATATATAGTACAAGATTATGTTACAAATCAAATCTAGACCTGTGTCCCCCTCCCCCCCTCAGTAATTTCATCTTTTTAAAGAGCTAAATAACATTCCATTGTGTATATGTACTATACTTTCTTTGTCCATTCATTGTTTCCAATATTGGCTGCTGTGAAAAGGGAAGAAGTGAGCATGTGTTTCTTAGGAGGGTATAGAGTCTTTGGGGCATATGCCCAAGAGGAGTACACCTGGGTCATATGGTAGGTCAGCTCTGAAGTGTTTGCAGCCTCTTCACACTGATTTTGACAGTGGCTGCAGCAGTCTGCAATCCCACTAATGCTGTGTAAGAATGTTCTTTCTCCACATCCTCACCAGCTTTTGCTACTGTTTGTGTTTTAGATCTTGGCCATTCTGAGTGGAGTAAGATGAAATCTCAGAGTATTTTTAATCTGCGTTTCCCTGATGATTAAAGATGTTGAACATTTTAAAGTCATTGGCATTTCATTTTAGAGAACTCTTTCTTCAGCTCTTTGCCTCCTTTTTAATTGGGTTTTTCTTTTATTATTTTTTTGTTTTGAGGCTTTTGTATATTCTAGATACCAACCTCTGTCTGAGGCATAGCTGGGAAAAATAAAGATTTTTCTCATTCTGTAATTTGCCTCTTCACGTGAATGATATTTTTTCAGTACAGAAGCATTTTAGTTTCATGAGGTCCCTTTTGTCAATAATTGGACCTAGACTTGTGCTACAGGAATCCTGTTCACAAAGTTCTTTCCTGTGCTTATGAATTCCAAGGTATTTCCTAACTTCTCTATTTGATTTAGGGTATCAGGTCTTATGTTGAGGTCCTTGACTGATTTGGAGTTTTTTATGTATGGTGAGGTTCTTCCTGACTTTTATCATGAATGAATGTTGGATTTTTTTTTCAAAGGCCCTTTCTGCATTTAATGAGATGATCATATGGTCTCTGTCCTTGAATTGGTTTATTTGGTGGATTACATTTATTGATTTATGTATGTTGAACCATCCTTGCCTTCTGGGGATGAAACCAGCTTGATCATGGTACATAATTTTTTGATGTGCTCTTCCATTCAGTTATAAGTATTTTATTGAGATTGTTTGCATCCATGTTCACCAGAGATTGGACTATGATTCTCTTTTTTTGTTGGGTCTTATCTGGTTTTGATATTAGAGTAATACTAGCTTCATAGAAGGAATTTGGGAGTGTCCCTTCATTTTCTATTTTACAGAATAATTTGAGGAGTATTTGTATTAGTTCTTTGAAGATTGGGTACAATTCTGCACTGTATACATAGAGATGGGTGTGAGATTTTTAGTTGAAATTTCACAGGACCTTGGATCAGCAGGGTGGAATGGGGTTGTTAGGTTAGGGTATGAGTTTGCATGTCTCTCTCAGGTATGGAAAGCTCAGGCGATGGGTGCGGGGAGAGCTCAAGGACACAGTTAAGGATCACAAGTCTTGGGCAGGGAAGGATGCAGGAGACCCAAGCCAGGCTGAGAGCTGAGATTGCTGGGAGTAACTCTCCTCGTCAAGGCTGGATGAGCATGCAGATCCAGCCTCAGAAGTGATTTTTTTCAGCTAATATTGAACAAAAAATTAGCAAAATCCATTTGGAAGAAAGATCAGTATAATTTGATTTAATACAGAGAAATATTGATACAGTGTGGGAGAGATAGACCGTGAGGGAAACGACCAGAGGGAAATTACTGCTGTATTTAATTCTTCTAGCCAACATTGATCTAAGTGAATTATAATAATAGAACTTTGTATGGAAACGAGAGTAAAGGCTTAATTATAAGAAGTATCAAACATTTTCTCACTTTAAAAACTGACTTATCTGAAAGAAATCAAATAATATACTAAGAGTCACAAAATAAGCAATTGATGCATCTCAGGTTTAAATCCAAGTTGTCCAACTTAATTTCTACTATATTTTCCTGTCTCAGACCTTATCAAAGTATCAAGAGGGAAAGTAGATCACTGAAACCGAGACTATGGAGCTGTGTCCAAGCTGAGGAAGCCGTGGAGAAAGGAGTGCACAGGTCCCCCGACGGCTTTGTGTATTCCAGTAGCAAGTACAACAGCGATTCAAGACTGACCATGCTCCAAAATGTCTCCGTCTCTAATAAGGATTTCAATTTAAATTTTCAAATAGAAAACAGTTTGTGTCTATTGTATTTTAGAACTGTGTCAATTGCAAGACTTATTCAAATATATCAGTCACATATAATTTTCTTCAAAGAATGACTGTCAGAAAAGTCTCCAGTAAAAGATTCTTGCACATAAGTCCATTTCTATCTGTTTCTATGAATGAGAGTTAAAAGGAAGCATTTTTTCATTTTATTTATTTTTTATTTGTATGAATGCACTGTCTGCATGTAGGTTTGTGCACCCATGTCGTGCAATGCCGCGGAGGTCAGAAGAGGGTGTCCGATTCCCCTGGAACTGGAGTTAAAGACAGTTCTCAGCCGCCATGTGGGTGCTGGGAATTGAACCCAGGTCCTCTGCAAGAGCAGTCGGCACTCTTAACCACTAGGCCATCTCTCCAGCCCCACGAAGCATGTGAAAAGCAAATGTGGTTTAATAATTCTACACTGCAAACTTATATTAAAATATCACATAGAACACTGTAAATATATACATTGCATTTTCCAATTTCAAATAAAATTTAAAATACAAAAGAGTAAAATGAGCTAAACTCCAAGTTAGGTGACTTCTTCAATGTAATTCAATTTATTTTGATCTCTAGTTTCCCTATGTAATGAATACAGCACTATTTGTGACACTATCTGGGTGAACATTTCTCAGGGGTTGTCGTTATTTTATGTTAACAAAATGTAATTTACCATTGTTATTTATTATTCCCTATAGTTGTTCTTTAGTGGTTCCAAACATACGCACTCTTCCTCCTTCCCTCCTTTGCTTTTTCCTTCCCTCCCTGCCTGCCTTTTTTTCTCCTTCTCTTCTTCCCTCATTATAACTTATCATCAAGAAGATGCTCAACCCACTTCCTAGTCCAGCATATGAGAAAGAGAAAATATGAAAAAAAAGCAGGGTTTGTTTGTCATCTAAGTAAAATGTACAGTCAAGGCCTGTGAAGAATAACAGTATCTACCTTTCTTTCAGCAGTCCAATTCCTCTTTTGTGTTCCTAAGAGGTTAGAAGGTTGTGATAGGAAAAGACTAAAAACCAACCAAATGAAAACCAAACCAGCAAACCAACGAAAACCTACTAGCATTCAAAGCCTTGTGTCACCCTTTTTTTATTTTTTAATTTTATTTATTATTTTTATTTTATGCCTATGACTGTATTGTCTACACGAATGTAAATACACCAGTGTCATGCCACACCCACAGAGATCAGAAGAGGAGATTGGATCACTGGAACTAGAGTTAGGGATTGTTGTTAGCCAAACCCAGGTCTTCTCCAAGAGCCAGCAGTGCTCTTAACTGCTAACCCATCTCTCCAGCCCCCCCATTCTGATGTTTTAAAATGTAGGAAAATAAGTGCCGATGTCTTTCAACATATGCTCAATATCAAAGAAGAGAAATCATCTCAAATGATTTACTTAAAAGATAGGATTATTTATTTTCAATTGCAGTGTATTATTGACATTTGCATTCTTTTTTTCCCATTTAATGGACCTCTGGCACCAAGAACACAGAGTCTACTCCAACATTGCTGCTAAGCTCATATTATATATTTCACAATCAGAAAAGCTATAGAGTGTGTGATAGAAGAAACCTCTGCCTAAGGGAGAGTCATCTTTCACCTGATGTGGAAGAACGGTGCTAGATTCCATTTCATCCCTGTGAAAACCGTTGATTTCTAGACTGTGTGCATAGAACTAGACATGTCTGTGTTTAATAGCTGCATCAAGAAATTACCCCAAACCTAAACTGACCCAATGGATAGAGCTGCACTTAAAATCACCAAAAAAAAAAAAAAAAAAATTCATGAACTTGTTTTCCTATTATCGAGAAAATAAAACCCAAGGAGAATTAGCTCCAGAGACAGAAGTGGCCTCATGGAATAATTAAAAATTGTAATTAAATAAAAGCAAACTATCCCAGGATTATTTAGCTCTATAACTCCCTCCAGGATGATTGGGCCACTGGGAGAAGGAAGAAGAAATTATTTTTCAGGCTTTCTATAAGAAGGTTCTCCAGACTTTCAGAGGTAGAGAAGGGACCACTAAGAAATCCAACCATGCCCCACGTGAGAATGTTTCATCAGCAGCGGACCCCGTATACGAGGTGGATCCCATCAAGTGGTAGTGAAACTGAAAGACTCCAATCCCTGGCCACCTGATGGCCATCCTAACACCATAGTGAAACATATGTGCTTGTGGTGATGTTTGAGTAAATAAACCTACTGCCAACTGTATGAAGTATAGTACATGCAATAATATACACAGTATAGTATAATACATACAATATATAAAGTATAGTACGGTGTATGCAATAACATATAGTACAGCATATTTGGCAGCAATAAATGCCTTTATTATTGGTATATGTGCTTACTACTTTTTATCATTTTTCAGAGTGTACTCCTACTTATTTTAAAGGTGGGGTGAGGGGCTGGAGAGATGGCTCAGTGATTAAGAGCACCAACTGCTGTCGCAGAGGACCCGGGTTTGATTCCCAGCACCCACACATGGCGACTAAGAACCATCTTTAACTCCAGTTCCAGGGGAATCCGACGCCTGCTTCTGACATCCGCGGCATTGCATGACACGGGTGCACCAAGCTACATGCAGACAGTACACTCACACACATTAAAAAAATTAAAAAAATAAAGGTGGGGTGAAACAGTATGGGTGAGTGATGTCACTGCATACCACATCCAGTCTTTAACCAAGTTTTGGTTGGGACAAGGGGCCATACTCAGTCACTAGCTTAACATCCCCTTCCTCCAACTAGCATGTGTAAGTATGCTGTGTATTATTTGCAGAATGACAACGCTGTCTAGCAGTGGATTTCTTAGAATGTGTCTTCTTGTTCAGAGACCATAATGGTTTATTTTTATTGTCAACTTGACTGGATTTAGAATTACCATGGAAACACATTTCTGGGTGTGTCTATGATGGAATTTCCAGAAACATTTAGCTGAGGAGACATCTACCTTAAATGCGGATGGTATCACTCCCTGGGTTGGGATCTGGGATGAGTAAAAGGAAGAAGGAGGAACCAAGCTGAACATCAGCATCCATCTTTCTCCGCTTCCTAACATGCCAGCTGCCTGGCAATCCTGACACCATTCTTCCCCACCATGATAAACTGGACTCTTAAACTATGAAGCAAATGAAACCCTTCATCCCTTAAGATGCTTTTGTTGGGAATTCTTACAGCAGTGAGAAAAAGAATGAATAAATTGGGATATAGCTGTAAATACCAGGGCAGAGTATTTAGCAGACTGACAGTAACTGCTTCCCGTCAGTCCTTCTTCACCATTGCCAGACGTGTAGACAAGGAAGTTGACCTTACATGCCTCACCTTCCTCATTTCCAGAATGTCTAGGTCAGCAACAGCATGAATTGCAGAGTTGTTTCTATCACATTATGTGTGACAATGCTTATTGGCACACTCAGTGTCTTAGAGACTAGTAATATGAGTAGTCCATCAAATGAGGGGTAAAGAGGATTTCAGAACTAAATCCTCTGAGCTAGGGCATAGTGCTACAAGTATGTCACATAGAGCTGGGAATTAAGGTTGGAAAATCTTTCCTATAAACCTAGTGTGAAACTTTGGGAATGGAAAGATGGGGCTGAGGCCTTGAGCAACTCCTCTCTCTCCTCTGAAGTACACATCTCAGAAAGCCTGTCACAGGTAAGGGATGTTGAACAGAGTGAGGGAAAGAGTTCCCTTCTCATGGGGCAGTTAATCTATTCCTCCTGCCTTAGAAAATGATTCAAAGGCTCCAGTTTCACATCTTTTTAAAAACTTGATTTTATTGTGTAAAGGTCAGTGTTACCATATTGCCTAAGAATGCTAATTGTCACAGTGATAGTAACAAGTGTTGGTGAGAGATGGAGAAACCACACTTAAACTTGTAGATCTGTAGGAATCTGAACTGGTGCAGCCTCTAAGTCAAACAGCCTGACAATTCCTCGTAAAGCTAAAGATTAAGATGTCATGTGATTCACTAATTTCCCACCTATGTATAGACCTAAGAAATCTGGAAACATATGTCTACACAAAATCTTGTTCACAAATACTGTGTAGTTACGTACTTCAGATCAATATTTTCCCTCCTTCCTGCAGAAGGGAGGCTCCTAAGACTCAAGAAGTTCATGAAATTTAAAAGATCCACTAGTCCCCTCCCTGAGGTTATATAAGTAGTAAAAATACTTGGGACAGGTGAGAACTCTTTGGTGGAGTTGCCTGCAGCTTGCACAGAGAGCCACGGTGGTGCAGCTTTCCTGAGTTGTCACCTATGCTGGGGTGGGCTTCTCAAGGATGCAGCTCCCTAAGTCATGCATGCTCCTGGGAGTGGCTCCAGTAAACTTCATTTCACCAGGTTACACTTGGGTGGTATCATTTCTTTGATCTGTCTTCAGAGTCCTAACCAGGGTAAATAGACATTCTTTGACACCTACCTAGGAAAAGTCACACAATAGCAATACTCACAGAAGCATTATTATAATATCTCCAAAGTAGAAACATCCAAATGCCCATGAACTAATAAGTGGATAAGAAAAAATACAGTCTACCAATACAGCTGAAATTTTATTCAATCATAAGAAATGGACTGTCCACCCTAAAAACATTATGTTAAGTGAAAGAAGCCAGACACAGAGGTCACGTGTCCCATGATTCATTCACATTGCAGTCCCAGAACAGGCAAAAAGAAACTTGAATTAGTGGTTGCCAGAGGTAGGGGAAGGAAAGAATGGCCATGCACAAATGTGTGATTCCTTTCTGAGGTTGTAAGAACATTCTGGAATAGTGGTTCTGGATAGTGATTTTGGTTGCACAACTTGGTGACTATATTAAAAGGAACTGATTTGTATATTCAAAATGTAAACGAATGGCATATGGGTTATATCTCAGTAAAAGAGAGAAAAAAATGAATGCCCACTTAAACAAATGATACTAAATGGAGATTCAGTGAGAAACTCCATCTTACAAATGCTTCAGTAACCCTCCAGGAGGGCTTAACTTGGCTCGGGTTTGCTGATCCCCATCTGGAGAGAGAATAGAACAACACTTGCCACCCACATTTGTGACAGGGTCTGTGTGTATTTTTGAAATGCTTCTGTTTTCAAGCAAGATGTGATATGCAAATACAAGGTATTGTTATTATGAAAAAGGTAGCATTGCACACCAGGTGGCTTTAACCAGAGTCCCAGGGTCTCAGTTGAGTCTTAAATATGCACAGGCATTCATTACTCACTGCAAGGGAGTGGCTCACTTGAGTGGGTCTGAGTGGGTCATCCAGGGGGCAAAGCTGGAGAAAAACATGTGTACACGTTCACACACACATGCACACACAGGAGCACATGCACACAGGTACACATACACACACTTACCCAACAATATTTGACTAATATATAGTTGGCATGCAAAGAATGGGTCCATTTGTGTGTGTGTGTGTGTGTGTGTGTGTGTGTGTGTGTGTGTGTGTGTGAGATGGAGTATCGGTCTAGTTTTATTTGAAGAAAGTCTTCAACTCTCTACTTACTTTTCCATGTGTAAACTCAGTCTAAACTTACGGAGGTTTCACTATAAAAATTAATAACCCAAGATAGGACACAGTTCGTGACTGCGCAAGGATGTTCCTAAAGAACAGATGGAAGTCAGCATTTCCTCTGGGTCCTATCATTGAGTTAATGGTCAGAGTGAGTGCTTGGACTCAGCAGCCCATGGCAGCCCAAGGCATTACGTGTTACCTTGGAGGCTGAGCTTTAGGAAACAATGGGACAAAGGCAGCCGACAGGCCAAGCCATCCAGAATGCTGCCCGGAAACAGTCCCACCACAGGCCGGCTCCCAAACTGCTTTGCAGGGGGATTTCTACTGTTACACAATCAGCTGGTTCATCCAGCCCCACGGCATGTTGAGAGAAAGCTGTTTAGGGGTGACCAAAAGCCAGTTTTCTGATGACATGCTCTCTCTCTCTCTCTCTCTCTCACACACACATTTTGTTCTTTCATTTTGTCTTTTTTTTTTTTTTTTCATTTTGTCTTTTTGAGACAGGCCCTTATTCCATAGTGCAGTATGGCCTATGCATCCCTATGTAGCCAAGGCTGGCTTTCAATGCACAGCGATCCACCTATCTCAGACTCTAGAGTGTGGGATAACTGGTGTGAGTCAAAATGTCCAGCTGCCTTTCTTAAATATAAATTTAAAAAACTAATACCAAATCTTGGGATGTTGATTTCTCTTCTTAGAATAGTGATCTATCATGCCATATATAAAGAATACTGGGCCAGGGAGACGGCTCAGTGGATAAAGGCCCACTTGCTGCCAAGTCAATGGCAATGCAAGCAGAAGATTAATGGTCATAAGCAATGAATGTTTACTTTTTTTAAATTTTTATTTATTTGCATTTTCTGTGTATGAGTATACTGCCTGCATGCAGGTAAGGTGTACCCGTGTTGTGCAATCCCTACAGAGGTCAGAAGAAGGCATTATATCTCCTGGAACTGGCATTTACATATAGTTGTTAGCTGCCATGTGGGTACTGGGAATCTAACCTGGATCATCTGCAAGAGCAGACAGTGCTCTTAACTGCTAAGCCAGCTCTCCAGCCCCTGAGTGTTTACTTTTTTCAATAGCATAGACACTTCAATCTATATGACAATGATTTCATTTAAAGAAAATCAGTTGATGAATTTTAAAGTTGCATACGTTCCTCCTGTTTGGTTTCAGTGACTTCAAGTGTCAAATTTTGGGTTCTCATTATCGAAGGTGATAGCTTTGCTTTTGTGTGTATTGGGGTCTTTGGAGACTAATATGAATTCTAAAAACACTTATTGTGCCATCCATCCCTGATGACAAATACTTCATTCAAATCTACTTACCAAGTGAAATCTTGCAAATATCTCCTTATCAACATTCTACAGCTGGTAGCTATCTTCAATCCTGCTCAGAAAAGGGAAAAAGAAGTCCATCTTACCCATTGTGCCAGTCAGTGACAACTGGGGCAGGTCAGCTAGCTCATTGCCCCTACAGCTACGTGAAAGAAGTTCTCTGCAATTAGTTTCAGGAGTTATCTCAGGAATCAACTGGGCTGACCTATCCCAGACCTGGAGTTCTGCTCACTGCTCTAGTTATCAGCAAGAAGAGGTGCTGTCATGTTCATCCTGGTTATACCAGAAATTGTCCTCAGGCATAACCAAAGGAGCTCAAGAACAAGATGAAATTGTCCTCAGGCATAACCAAAGGAGCTCAAGAACAGGATGAAAGGTGTCAAAGATTTCTTCTTGTCACCTGGCTAAGTCCCAGCTAACCATTTGCAAAAAGAGTGATCTATGCAAATGGAATTGGATGCGTTACATGAGCTGCCCCATCTCTGAAATACATGCTCCAGGGACCTCAACAACTCCAGCCAGGAGTGCTGAGTGGTAGGTGAGTACTAGGGTTTGGCTTGTCTGCAGCTGTAGAACTGTTTGAGTTTGCTTTCTAATACAAAGACGCCAGGAAAGGGCCTGTTGGCTGGATGAAGGGAAATGAGATTGTCAGTAGCAGACAGCATCCTCCTCCCCATCCCTGCCAATGGAGCCATCAGCAGGCAGTTCAGAGCACACCCCTGAGGAAATCAGCATGCCTTTTCCTTTTCATTGGAATGACTTAGAGAGTCCTTTACTGGGAAATGTGTTTGAAAAATTGATCTCTTGAGGACTGCGATAAGCTGGCTGTATTCAAATGAGCAGGGAGAGCAAATTTATCTCTGGTTAGCCTCGAATTAGAAGTGTGACCTTGATTAAAATTCCTAACCTTTGCAAACCTTAAGTTTTCCTCCCTCAAGAACTCTTGCTGGTACTTCAGTTAAAGGGTTTTTTGTTTTGCTTTTTTTTTGTTTTGTTTTACTTTTCAGTATGCATCACTAAAACAGAAGTGTCAGGTAAATGTTACATTTCCTTATTCTCTAAAGAGGAGTATATGTTAATAGATCAGAAGAAAGTATTAGTAATTAAGGCATGTCCAGAAGGCCAAATTTTATTTCAAACTCATCAAATTGCCTATCTAATCACTCCTAAACCAGAGTTACATGGAAACCTTGATAGGAGCACATGACCATTTTATTCCAGGTAATGCAAAGTTTTCAGAGGAGTCTGAGTTTCACCTTTCATACTAACGCTTCTGAAGGAGATTAGACTTTGCAGCCTACAGTGTTGGAGGCATGAAGGAATAGTTATTCTGATTCGCTCTAGTAACTTCACCTTTTGGATTAAAAGATAAGACACATCTGAACAGTTTATCAAATTTTACAAATCTTATGTTCACATATGTGTGTGCGTGTATGTGTGAAAGTCAGAAAACGACTTTCAGGAGTCAGTTCTTTCCTACTGTGGGTTCTAGGGATTGAATTCAGGCTCCCAGGCTTTCACAGCAAGCACTTTTACCCACTGAGTCATTTCGCCAGCCCACAAATCTTACTTTGAAACCTAGACGTAGACATTGCAGAGTCCCTTCACGGTTCCACTTGATGAAGTCACAAAGTAGAATCTTAAAGCCTTCTGATTTTGCAGATGGTAAAGTTAAGGTTAAAATGCCATATGGCTCTGTGAAATTTGCCTGAAAATCACATCTTCTCTTGTGGGATTCAAGTCTTCTTTGGTTTCCTGCTCTTAGCAACTAGTACTCAGACTCCTGGCCCCACCAATTGTGAGCTTTGGGTCGGGAGAACCTGCCTGTGGACATCTTCAGCCTCCTATAGTACAGTAGTGGGTTTGTAATAAGCCCTATATAAATAAGCCCTTTGCATCCTGATTTCCCTAGATTGTAAATTTCTCAAAGTAATTTATACTAATCCTTAAAAATTAAGAACATGAATAAAATTTAAATGTAATTACTGTTAACAGTTTTAAATACTTCTTTGAATGTGCAAATATATTAAACTCTGAACATGTTTTCTAATCTCAAGTTATTTCTCTCAGGAATGGTAAAGTGCCTCAATTTGCTTAAAATTTTACTCCTGGGTGTTGATTTAGCATCCTTTATAAATATAATTTCTGCTTCTTTGTTGCATAACTGCTTTTAAATAGATTGGCAATAGATGAATAGTCAACCACCCACTTTGTAAACATTTGAAGACACCATTCAAATACACAAACATATACAAAACAAAACTCCACATCAATTTAGTGAGTTCTTAACTATTCTATTTAACATCCAATACCATAAAGCTTCCTGCTGAAATAACAGAAGATTCTCATGAAGTACTAGGGGAGAAGTGTCCAGCGATGGGACACTGACTAGCCACAGACCACAGGAGTTAAAGAACTAGTGTATCAATGGCAGTCCAAGGTGAACAGGGGTTTCTAAACTTGCCCCTGTCATTAGGGAGCTCACAATCTGTAGAGAAGTCAGATACATCAATAGTTAACATTCATAGCAGATGGAAAAGGCCACTTGGATGTACATAGAGCTGTGTATTAGGAATAAAGAAAGAATTGCCTGGGGTCAATCTTAACAAACTAGGAAACAGCCAATCTACTTTTTGAAGGGTGAATAGGAGTATGCCCGAAGATAACTGGACAGGAGTTGAGTTTATTGAACTTCTTGTTCAAGTGGTTCAGGCAACACTGTTTAAAAGCTCTGAAAAGACTCAGCAATAAAATATATGAGCCAGTGAAGAATGGAAGAGTAGAGTGAACCCCAGCAGAAACTAAAAGTCCAGTCAATACATTTAGACCATATAAAATCTAGTAATGTTTGTGAAAATGCAAGCAGCAGGGTGTCCCATTTAATAGACGAGAGAAATGGGAGGACACATAAAAAAGGATTTATTCACCTTCCCTAATAAGGACTAAGACTCTTCATGTGCTCTTGTTAATTCATGAACTTTCCAATTCATATTCCAAGGACTCACCCTGCTGTTTTCAAATAACCGTTAGAGATAATCGTCAGGGTTTTATTTAGGCCTTATGACCTTAATTTTTATTTCTGCTTCACTCAGCTCAACCCTACTTACTCGCTGGGGTCATAAATTGGATATCCAATTAGATTACTTACCGACACCTAGTGGCAAAGACTGGAACTGAGGGCTATTTAATCAGTGGTGCTTGCTTCTCTTTGGTCTAAGCCAACCTTCCTTTTTCAATTTCTCTTTTCAGTTCAACTCATCCTAATGATGGTAAAGCTAATCCATGCCAGCTCGTTCGCTTGAAAAATCAAATAAAGGAAGGAAAGATGAAAGAGAAGAGCAAAGAAAGAGGGGAAGGAGAAGATAGACTGAGGAATTCTTTTGAAATTACCTGTGAAAATAGATCAGAAATAAGGACATTTACATATATATTTTTTAATTTTTATTTATTATTTTTCATGTGTATGAATGTACTGTCTGCATGCAGGTCTGTGCACCCGTGTCGTGCAATGCTGAAGAGGTCAGAAGAGGGCGTCGGATTCCCCTGGAGCTCTGGAGCTGGACTTAAAGACGGTTCTCAGCCCATGTGGGTGCTGGGGATCGAACCAGGGTCCTCTGCAAGAGTAGTAGGTGCTCTTAACTGCTAGGCCATCTCTCCCGTCCAAAGGACATTTATATTTTATTTACTTGTACATATTCATATCAATAAAGAGGCTGGAATGTAACTGACTCAATTCACACTTTGATTTTGTCTTTGCAGCTTAAATTTCAAAGGTTAAAATAACCTGTTTAAAATGACTTTGACATCCAAGACATATTTAAATTTAGATTTTTTTTTAACCAAAGAGAATATTTCCTTGTCATAAATTATGAAGTATCCTTCCAGTCTATTTCTGTTCCCTCTGGCTCTTTCCTACTTACCACATGATGTCAATTTGTTTTTCCTATTTATTGAAATGCGAACATGAATCTATGAATTAGTGTTAATCTAAAAATAGGGCGAGGACTTGCTCTCCCAGATATATTGTCAGAAAACTAACAAACCAAAGTAGCAAAAATCAAGAGCATTATAGTAATTGATACATTAATATTTTTTTTNTCAAAAACCAGCATGTGGGGGAAAGGGGGAAGCTTGGTGCTACTGAAGCTCAGTGAGCAGAAGCTTGGTGCTACTGAAGCTCAGTGAGCAAGACCAACAAGAAAAAGTGACGAGCTTTAAAAACAACAAAAAACAAAACAAGGAAACAAAAACCCAGGGACTCACTTTAAAGCTCAGACTGCCTTTGAACTTATCAAAGGATGGACTATTAGTTCATAAATTAAATGTGCTTAATGGCCTAGCAGTTAAGAGCACCGACTGCTCTTGGGGAGGACCAGGGTTCGATACCCAGCACCCACATGGTGGCTGAGAACCGTCTTTAACTCCAGTTCCAGGGGAATCCGATGTCCTCTTCTGACCTCCGTGGCACTGCACGACACGGGTGCACAAACGTACATGCAAGACAGTACATTCATATACATACAAAAATAAATAAAATTAAAAAACCCCACAAAGTATTATTTTGAGCCTGGCCTAGTGGCCCACACCTTTAAATCTGAGCATTTGGGAGGCAGAAGCAGGTAGATCTCTGAGTTCAAGGCCAGCCTGGTCTGCATAACCAGTTCCAGGCAAGCTGAGGCTACAAGCCAACCCTGTCTCAAAAGGACCACACAAAAAAGTATTTTGAGACAGAGTCTCACTTCACTGTAGTTGTAGTTCAGATTCAGTCCCATGAGTACTGGAATTACTGGAGTGACCATCCCTGTCCGTGTCGAGTGTTTTGTAAAATAATCTGCAAATACATAAAGGTTAAAAAACAAGCATTGCACGACACGGGTGCACAGACCTGCATGCAGACAGTACATTCATACATATACAGAAATAAAATTAAAAAATATTTAAAAACAAGCTGGGAAAAATATTAACTATGTGAAGATGAAAAAGAATTTAGAAATTCACTAATGCATTGTTTTTGTTTTTAAAATTATACCATTTGAATACATTATTTGTCTTTTAATTTTATTTTTTTATTTTATTTTATTTTTTGGTCTTTTGAGACAGGGTCTCCCTATAGCCCCAGCTGTCCTGGAACTCACTTTGTAGACCAGGCTGGCCTTGAACTCACAAAGATCCGCCTGCCTCTGCCTCCCAAGTGCTAGGATTAAAGGCCACCACGCCCGGCGATGTCTTTTAATTTTATTTTTTTTATTCTTTATGTGTATGAACGTACTGTCTGCATGCAGGTCTGTGCACCTGTGTCCTGCAATGCCATGGAGGTCAGAAGAGGGTGTCAGATTCCCCTGGAACTGGAGATAAATACGGTTTTCGGCTGCCATGTGGATGCTGGGGATCGAACCTGGGTCTTCTGCAAGAGCAGTCGGCACTCTTAACAACTAGGCCATCTCTCCAGCCCCAAGATTTTTTTTTTTTAAGCCAATGTTTTACACACCTTAAGACTTTTTCCTTGAAAATAGGTTCTGATGAACTCCTGAATCCTGTGGCCTGGGCCACTCCTAAAAATTCCCCAAACCTGTGTAAACGGTTGCACACGCCTTTAATCCCAGTACAGCAGAGGTCTATGCCAAGGTGAGAAGTAAAATGATTTCTAAACAAAATGGAGTTTATCTAGCCCACCTATCGTCTGTCCCCACTTATTTCCTCACATGTAAATATCCAAAAACGATGGTCTCTCCATGACCAAATCTTCCTCGTGGCTCCATTTCACCGGAAGGTAAAATCCAGCTCTCTAACATAACCTGTGCATCCCATTTTACCTCACTCTGTCAGATACCTATCCTGGAGCAGTGCCTGATCTGCACTTTTTAGATAAGTAAATAAATGAATAAAAGATTCAATAGATGGTTCATGAATTGTAAAGAGAAGGCAAGTGTGCTCCATGTACTATCCTCATACAGTTTATCAGGGGGAAAAATATCAGGAAAACAAAGGCTCAAAAAAGCATCAGTGAAGAAAAATACATTTTATACAATTTATTTAGAGCTCATTCTATTTTCGAAATTATTTTAAGAACATACCATTTAAGGGGCTGGACATCTAGCTCAGCAAATATGCATACTGTTCTTGAAAAGGACCTGAGTTCAATTCCCAGAATCATTATCAGGTAGCTCACGACCACCTGTAATTCAAGCTCCAGGAGATTCAACAGCCTCGTGAGCACCTGCATATACAGATACACGTACACACATAATTAAAAATAAAAACAGGGGCTGGAGAGATGGCCTAGCGGTTAAGAGCGCCGACCGCTCTTACAGAGGACCCGGGTTCGATCCCCAGCACCCACATGGCGGCCGAGAACCGTCTGAAACTCCAATTCCAGGAGAGCTCCAGTTCCAGGGGAATCTGAGACTCTCTTCTGACCTCCGCGGCGTTGCACGACACGGGTGCACAGACTTGCATGCAGACAGTACATTCATACACATACGTAAATAAATAAAATTAATTAAAAAAATAAAAATAAAAATAAAAACAAATCTAAAAAATCCATATGTACTTTTAACATTTATTTTTCAGCTTCCATTTTGTTGACATTTACTTTGAAGCCTAATTCACCAAGCATTTTCCATGCTTTTATCTCAAAGCCAGGTGTGGTGGCGCACACCTTTAATCCTAGCACTTGAGAGGCAGAGGCAGTCAGATCTTTGTGAGTTCAAGGACAGCCTGGTCCACAGAGTGAGTTCCAGGACAGTTGGGGCTACAGGGAGACCCTGTCTCAAAAAAAAAAGAAAACATAAACATTGAATGAGGAAGGGTCTATGGGAAGCTCAGCTTACACCTGAAAGAAGTGAAATTTAAGGAGGTTAAAAGACTAACAACATGTCACAGATGATAAAAGCAAATTTAACATTTGGATCCAGAGCTCCAGGTAGTATCAGTGTTTTTAAGTACTTGGGATAGAATGAGCAAACTGACTTTGTCTAAGGCATCACATAGATCAGAAGAAAAGGGAAGAAACAAGACTGCTTGCCTATGATATGAGGATCCTATCACCCAAAGGATGATCTTTTTAACTTTTTTATTGAAGTTTTGTACAATTCATACAACATTTCTCAGTCCAATTTACACTCATTCCCCTTTACGTGCCCCTCACCCCACCCAAGGTCATGCATTTTGCTATACATGTCTTTCATCTTTTTTTTTTTTTTTTTTTGGTCTTTTTGAGACAGGGTCTTCCTTTAGTCCCAGCTGGCCTGGAGTTCACTATGTAGGCAGGCTGGCCTTGAACTCACAGAGATCTGCCTGCCTCTGCCTCCTGAGTGCTAGGATTAAAGGCATGCACCACCACGCCTGGCTTTTTTTACTTTTTAAAGTTTTTCTATGCAGAGGTTTATTGTTTTGGGCTGAAGTTTACTGTTTCAGTCAGTTCTTTGACCCAGCCCTTTTGTTGTTGTTCCTCTAATTTGTATTGCTCCAAAATATACATATATGTTCTTCACACAAATGCCATGACATCTAAAAGTAAACTGTATGTCAATTCCAAAACGTGTTTAAGAATTCACACTTTTCCCTTTAATTTTATATTACTCTAAAGTATGTATACATACCCTCCCCCTATAAACCACAGTTACAAAGTCTGAAAATAAGTGGTAGGTTAATTCTAGATCCCGTTAAGGTACTGACATTATAATGGCACAGTTGCTTTCAGGTAACACACACACACACACACACACACACACACACACATATATATATTGCTCAATTTGCCTTACTACTAAGTATTTAGTGCTAGCATCCACAGAAGAGGGATACCATTCTTCCTTTGTTATCTGGGACTATATTACTTCACTTAGCATAATATCTTCTAGTTCCATCCATTTACCTGCAAAGTACATGATGTCATCTTTCTTTACTGCTGCACAGAATTCCATTGTGTAGTCAGATGTACCACATTTTCTCTATCCACTCATTGGTGAGGGGCACTTGGGTTGCTTCCAGCTCTTCACTGTTGTGAAGAAAGCTGCAATAAACATAGACGTGCAAGTATCTTTGCAGTAGGATGAGTCTTGTGAGTATATATGAGGATATGAGGATCAGATCACTCAAAGGGTCATCTCTTATTTCTGCACCAAGTCCAAGCTTCACTAAAGTAGCAGCAGTGTCTATATAGAGGGAACTGAGTCCACTGCTGAGCCATCTCTTCACCTCCTGTTTCCTTAATTTTTTTACTGAATATTCATTGAATAAAGTAATGGGATTTATCATGATATTGTCATTTTGCACATATTAGCTCTCCACTGAGATCATCTATCTTCCTCCTCCATCTCATTAGTCCTCTTCCTCTTCCCAAACACTCTTATTTTTCATATCAGATATGTGTATGTACACATACATCTGTGTGTCAGAGAGAGGGGGTAATGTTGAAGAAAGAGATCTAAGTTTTACAGATGAGAAAAAATATTACATTTTTCATGAGTCCTGTTTTGCTTGATATAAAGATCTCCAGTTCCACTCATTTTTATGCAGGTGACATAATTTCATTCTTATTATACTTGAATAAAACTACATTTTGTGTGTGTGTGTGTGTGTGTGTGTGTGTGTGTGCATGTGGACTAAGTCTATAATTTGGCTATATATTGTGACTAGCAATTCAATAAACCTGCATGTGCATGTATCACTGTAGTAGCTGACTTAGAATCCCTTGAATATATTTTCAGATCTTTTAGAAGTGAATCTCATGGTATTGTATTTTCATAATGGCCACAGTGGTTTACATTCCCACCAGTAGTGTATAAAAGCCCCTCCCACACCATTTGTTGTTATGCAATTCTTTAATGACAGCCACACCACGGTGACTGGAATGAGATGGACTCTGTATATTTTTTACTTGCATTTCCCTAATGATTAAATATGCCAAACATTTTTTAATGTATTTTTCTAGCCCCTTGTATATCATTTTGGGGGAAATGCCTATTTGTTTAAGTAGACTTTTAATCTCAAAATTATTTTATCTTGGGGAGGCATTAGTTTTTTTAATTCTTTATATATTCAAGATATTAATCCCTGGTCAGATATGTATTTGGCACAGATTTTTCTCTTGTTCTACAGTGTTTGTCTTTCGAATCTTGGTCACTTCATTTAGTATAATATTTTCTACTTCTAACCATTATAGTCTACAAATTTCATAATTTCAGTTTTATTTACATTTGAATTAAATTCCATTGTGTATATGTACCACATTTTTATTACCCATTGATGGACATCTTAGCTGATTCTATTTTTTTCCTATGGTAAATGGAACAACAGTAAACACAGATGTGTAAGTGTGGTAGGATATAGAAACCTTGGGGCATATATGCCCAGAAGTATTACAATAGCTAGGTCCTTTTTTATTTTCTTAGAAACTTCTTTACCAATTTCTTTTTTATTGAATTTTTTGTATTTCATACGGAACATCTCAATCTATCTTAATCCCCTTGTGCTGGACAGCTTTAGTGTCAACTTGTCACACCTAGGTGGAGGGAGCCTCAATCGGGGAATTCCTCCATTGGACTGCCCTATGGCATGGCTGTGGGATATTTTCTTGATTGTCGAGTGATGTGGGAGGGCCCAGCCCATTATGGATGGTGCCATCCCTGGGCCAGTTGTTGTGTATTGTACAAGGAAGCAGGCTGAGCCTGGGCCAGAGGAGCAAGCCTGTAACCAGCATTCTTCCATGGCCTGTGCTTCAGCTCCTGGCTCCTGGCTCCTGGCTCCTGGCTCCCTCACTGATTAACTGTGGTCTGGGAGTTAGGAGCCAAATAAACCTTTTCCTCTCCAAATTGAGTTTGGTCAGAGTAGTCTGTCACAGCAATGGAGAAGCAAACAAGAGCGCCCCTTTTTACCTCCTCCACTAGCGCTCTCCTGCGGCCCCTCCCCACACTGGACTAACATGTTCTCTCATATGTGCCAAGGCCCTAAATGTTCCTCAGTGCAAGTTCATCCACTGAGGTCCAGTCAGCCCATCAAGAGTCCCTCATTTTAAGATCAGCTCTTCCTCACCCAGCAGTAATCAGATGCCAATATTTCTTCTGCTAAGATTTGGACCTGCTGCTCATTTCTACAGTACTATGCTGGATTTTATCTGCTTAAGTTTGCATGGGTTTTGTGTATGCTGACACCACATTGTAGGATCATATGAGGGTCCTCAGAGCTTGTGTGATTCTATGTCCATATGGTCATGCACCTCCTCCCTGGCTCTTACAGTCTTTTCACTCCCTCTTCCACAATGGTCCCTGAACCCTGAATGAGTAAAGCTTAATACAGGAGTCCTGTCTGAGGACCCACACCTTGCAGACTCCTAGTCTCCACACTTTGGCCATCTTTGTCCTTTAGTGTTGCATGAGGGAGCTTCATTAGTGAGTGTTGAGAAATTCATTAGTGTCCTCTTTATCTGTTCGTCTATATTGCATAAGCCTCAGTTATAGATGCTTCACTGTAAGAGGTGTCACTTAGGCTTGGGTAGTTCACAGACAATGTCTGTGTAACCAGTTGTGGTACACTGTAATGGTCTCCATCTGGTGCAAAAGAAGTTTCTTTGCTTAATGGTGACTGGTATTCTTTTTCTTTAATATTTTTATTCAAGTTTTGTGCATTTCATACATTTCTCAGTCCAATTTAGACTCATTTCCCTTTCTGTGCCCTAAACCCAATGTGAGCTCATGGATTCTACCATACATGTCTTGTATCATTTTCTGAGTCTTTTTAAAGTTTTTCAAAGCAGAGGATTATTGTTTTGGGAAAAACTTTACTGTTTCAGTCAGTTCTTTGTCCCAGTTCTTTTGTTGTTCTTGTTCCTTCCAATTTGTATTGCTTCAACATATGCATATATATGCATATATATACAAATATATACACACACACACATGTCACACCTATACTAAAATTATGCCATCTGTAAATAAACTGTATATTATTTCCAAATCATATTTCATTTTCCCTTTTTAATTTATATTACTCTAAAATATACATACACTCCACCTATATACCAAGATTACAAAGTCTGAAAATAAGTAGGTTAATTCTAGAGCCTGTTAAGGGATTCACATTATAAGAGCACAGTTCCTTTCAGATAAAGAGTAATATAATGTTAATATTGCTCAGTTTGCCTTACAAGTAGGTACTTAGTGCTAGCATCCACAAATGAGGGATACCATTCATCATTTGTTTTTCTGGGACTGTATTACTTCACAGCATATATCTTCTAGTTCCATCAATTTACCTGTAAAGTTCATGATAGCACCTTTCTTTACTGCTGCATAGAACTCCATAGTGTAGATGTACCACATTTTCTTTATCCACTCATTGGTTGAGGGACACTTGGGCTGCTTCAAGCTCTTTGCTATTATGAAGAGAGCTGGAATAAACATAGATGTGCATGTATCTCTCTGGTAGGTTGACTTTTGTGGGTATATACTCAGGAGTGGTATGACTGGGTCAGGTGGTAGGCTCATTTTGAGTATTTTAATGGTTCTCCAAACTGCTTTCCATAGTGGCTGTACCAGTTTACATTCCCACCAGCAGTGAATGAGTGTTCCCCTTTCCCCACAACCTCTCCAGCATTTGGTATCATTTGTTTTCTTGATCCTAGCCAGTCTTAGCTGTGGGTTTATTGCATATGGCCTTTATTACACTGAGGAATGATCCCTCCAGTCCAATTCCCTCTAGGACTTTAAACATGAAGGGATGCTGGATTGTTGTCAAAGGCTTTTTTTGCATCAATTGTGATGATTATGTGGTTTTTGTCTTTCAGTCCATTTATGTGTTTTATGTTATTTATTGATTTACGTATGTTGAAACATCCCTGCATCTCTGGTATGAATCCAACTTGGTCATGATGGATGATCTTTTTGATGTGGGTCTGTATGAGGTTTGCAAATATTTTGTCGAGAACTTTTGCATCTATGTTCATTAACAAAATAGGTCTATAGTTTTCTTTTTTGGTTGTATCTTTGCCTGATTTTGGTATTAGAGTGATGTTGGCTTCATAGAAGGAATTTGAGAGATTTCCTTCTGCTTATAGCCTTCTGAACAGTTTGAGTAATAATGGCTGTGAGTCCTCTTTAAATGTTTTATATAAAAAAATAAAATAAAATAAAAATAAATGTTTTATAGAATTCTGCCAGGTGTGGTGGTGCACACCTTTAATCCCAGCACCAGGAGGCAGAGGCAGGCAGACCTCTTTGAGTTCAAGGCCAGCCTGCTCTACATAGTGAGCTCCAGGCCAGCTGGAAGTAAAGAGAGACCCTGTCTGGAAAAGACCAAAAAAAAAAAATGTTTTATAGAATTCTCCTGTGAAACCATCTGGGCCTGGGCTTTTTTTTAGTTGAAAGGTTTCTTATTATATTTTCAATTTCTCCATATATTATGGATCTGTTTAAGCTGTCAATCTTGTCTGGGTTAAGCTTTGTTGATTTCCAGGATTTACATTTCTCATGTTTTCAAATTTAGTAGAGTATAGGTTTTTGAAATATTCTCATATGATTGTCTGGATATTTTCATTGTCTGTTGTGATGTTTCCCCTTTCATCACAAATTCTATTGATTTGGAGATGCTCTTTCTTTCTTTTGCTTAATTGGCTTAGAGGTCTGTCTACCTTGTTTATCCTTTCAAAGAACTATCTTTTAGATTCATTAATTATTTGTATTGTTTTCTTTGTTTCTATTTCATTGATTTCTGCTCTGATTTTTGTCTTCCTGTATGTTGGGTTTAGGGTTCATTTGTTTTTGTCTCTCAACTGTTTTTAACTGCAGTGTTAGATTGTTTATTTGTGCTCTTTCTTTTTTTATTAATGTAGAAACTTATGGCTATAAATTTCCCTCTTAGGACTGATTTTAAAGTATCCCACAGGTTTTGTTGTGTTGTATTGTCATTTTCATTTAGTTCCAGGAATGCTTTTATTTCTCTATTTCTTCCTTGACCCATTCATTATTCAGGAGTGTGTTGTTTAGTCTCCATGTGTTCTTGTAGACAGTAGGGCTTATCCTGGTGTTGATATTGAGCTTTACTGCACTGTGGTCTGATATAATGCATGAAATTACTTCATTACTTCAATCGTTTTGTATTTGTTGAGGTTTTCTCTTCGTCCCAGTATGTAGTCAGTTTTGGAGAATGTTCTGTGGGCTGCTGAGTAGAAACTATATTCTCTGGTGTTTGGGTGGAATATTCAGTAGATGTCTGTGAGGTACATTCGATGCACTGTATTGCTCAGTTCAGATGTCTCTCTGTTTATTCTTTTTCTGGTTGACCTGTCCAAAGGGCTCAGTGGGGTAGTGAAGTCCCCTACTATAAGTGTGCTGGGATTAGTCTTTGCCTTGAGGTCCTGCAGAATTATGCTTATAAAGTTCATTGCACCAGAGTTTGGTGTGTGTATATTCATGATTGTGAAATATGCATGGTTAATTGTTCCTTTGATAAGGATGTAATGGCCCTCTTTGTCTCTACTTACTAGTTTTACTTTGAGGTCTATTTTGTCTGATATTAGAATAGCAACTCCTGCTTGCTTTTTGGTGCCATTTTCTTGGAATATTTTTTCCACCCTTTCACCTTAAGTTGGCACAAATCCTTGAGGGTGAGATGGGTTTCTTATAGACAACATATAGATGGGTTCTGTTTCCTAATCTGTATGCCCAGTCTATGTCTTTTGATTGGGGAGTTTAGACCATTAATATTTATGGTTATTATTGAGAGATGTGTGGTGCTTCCTTTCACCTTATTTTCTGTTTGTATTCTTGGTCTAGGTTTGTATTTCCACAGTTATACTGTTATTAATTACTCTCTCCAGCTGCTTGGGGATAGTTGCTCCTTTCCTCTGTCCTTTGAATTGCTTCCAGTATTTTCTGAGGAGTTGGTTGTATGGACATGAATTCTTTCATCTTTTTTTATGTCATGAAAGATTTTTCTTTCTCCTTCAACTATAATCGACATTTTTGCTGGCTATAGTAATCTGGGTTGGCATCTGTAGTCATTTAGTACTGGGAATACTTTGTTCCATGTTATTCTGTCTTTCATAGTTTGCACTAAGAAGTCAGCTGTAATTCTGATGGCTTTCCCTTTATAGGTAACTTGTTGTTTTTCTCTTGTGGCCTTTAGTATTTTGTTTTTGTTTGGGGCATCTAACATTTTAATCATGATATGGCATGGGGAATTTCTTTTCTGATCTTGTCTATTTGGTGTTCTTTGAGCTTCTTCTTATATTTGAATGGATTTGTCTTTTTTTCAGTGTGGGGAAATTTTTTTCTAGTATTCTGTTGAAGATCTGATCAATACCTTTGTCCTGGGATTTTTCTCCTTCCTCTATCCCTATAATGCAGAGGTTTGGTCTTTTCATAGTGTCCCACATTTCCTGATTGTTCCACTCTTGTGTTTTGTTTTGTTTTTTAATTTTTTATACTCTTTTCTTGAGCCTTGTAGTTCTTCCATGTCATCTTCCAGTTTTGTTTTCTGCTTTAACCAATCTGTTACTGAGGCTTTCTCCCATACTTTCCTACTGATTGGATGAGTGTTCGATTTCCTTTTTTATTTCATCCTGTAATTTCTATAACATTTCCAGTTCCTTTTGGAGCTTGTTACTCTTTCCTCCTAGATCTTTGATTCTCTGTTGGTTTCCTGTTTCATTTCAGCATGGGATCTTTTCAGTGTTTCCACTTCCTTCTAGAGTTTGTCATTCTCTACCCCTAATTCTTTCTGGAGTTTGTCATTCTCTCCTTTTAGTTCCTTGATTTGTTCTTTGTATTCCTTGATTTCTTTGAGTATGTCTATGATTTTTCTTTTTAAGATCTGTGTTCTGGGTTACCTCCAGGGAGATCTCATTGTTGGAGTCTCCTATAGGACTGATAGAGTTTTGTGGGGATTTATTGGGATTCTTAACTGTAAATACGAGGATACATTTTTTTTTTTACATATTTTGCACTTAGTAAGAAATTACATTAGTCTAGGGATGTGACAGTCTAGGGATGATGATTTCTATCTCATGTGTATTTGGCTATGTTTACAGTACCAGATGTGAGTTTCCTCCCATAAGTGGGCTTTAAGTCCAGTTAGGTAGCCATTGATTGCACTCAAGATAAAAGTGCCACTACTGTTGGTTTACACTGTCCACTTGACAGGAGCTGGAATCGCCCAGGAGAGAAGTCTCCAGACATCTTCGAGTGATTTTCTAGGTTAGATTAACCTCTGGACCTACCTCTGAGGGTGTAATTGAGATAAGAGGACCCATCGTAAATGTAGGCAGCACCATTCCAAGGTCTGGGGACCTGGGCTGAATAAGAAAAGAGAAAACCATCTAAGTACCATCCATCACCACTGTCTGCTTCCCAGCTGTGGTTTACCAACTGAGCAGCTGCCTCAAACTCCTGCTGCCAAGGCCTCCCCATGATGACAAACTGTGCCCTGGACCTGTAAGTCAAAATAAACCCTTATTCCTTCCTTAAGATGCCTGTACCAAGTGTTTGGTTGGGGAAATGAGACAGGTTACTAATGCAGATGTTCAAAGCAAGGATCCAGGCTCCACAGAGAACAAAGGTAGTTTCCCAGAGAGTAGATTCAAGATCCAATCCAAGAACTGCCCCCCACGGCCGCTAGTTCCTACATCTTTTGTGTGTGTGTGTGTGTGTGTGTGTGTCTTTCAAGACAGGGTCTCTCTGTAGCCCCAGCTGTCCTGGAACTCACTCTGTTAACCAGGCTGGCCTTGAACTCACAAAGATGAGTTCTGCCTCTGCCTCCCAAGGGCTAGGATTAAAGGCATGTGCCACCACGCCCGGCTAGTTCCTACATCTTTATGACAGATTTCAATATTTAATCATTTAAATATTTAACTTTTCTCTCATACACTGTCAGGTGTTAAAATCAGCTTTAAATAATGATATTATTTTCAGAAGCCCAAATTCTTCATAATTTGGAACATTTTGTACATTCAATTTGGTACGCTAGTTACAGTTGATATCTCTGCTTCTAGACTATTTTGCAGATAAATTTGGGGAGGTGATGGAGCTTGGGAGATGCCAATTCACACATCTATATATCTTTCCTATTATCTATCTATCTTTATATCTATCTATCTATCTATCTATCTATCTATCATCATCATCATCATTATCATCATCTAGCTATCAAGCCACCATCTGTTTGACTACTTATTATCTTCCCAGCTTTTCATAATCTACCTTGAAATCCAGAAGTTATTTTAATAATTAAATTGTATTCTTATTCTGGTTGTTTGTCTCATTCTCCTACCTGTTCTTTTATTCAAAATAAAACCAATTCCCACTTTTGCAATATACTAACTCATTTGTATAATTTCTGTTTACACAGATTTACTAGGCTATACCACTGCTCTAAAACTAATTAGAATTCATATTTTTTTCAAGTCCTTTTGTCACCAGACTGAAGATACAAAGTCTATATATTAAAAATCATTTGATTTCTCTTTTGGATGTACCTTTATTATAAGTTTGAAATAAGAGCCAGACTCATGTTTGTGCTTAGATATATTTTGAAGTTCTTTTTCCACAGCCTAGTTGATATAATTAGGTATTATTTTTAAATATAATAAATAAAATATTTAACAAAAAGAGTTGTTCTAGGGCCTTCTATTCTTCTGAGATAAGTAAATACAGTGAGGTACAGAGAATCCAAAGAACAGGTATAGGTAAAAACCTGCTAAAAACCAGAATCTGGTTTGAAGCCCCAAGTCTCTACCGTTTACTAACTTGGTTACTTTAGTAAATCAAATGTCCTCAATCTCTCTTTCATTGTTAATACAGAATTTAGATATTACAATCCACTACCAGTCTGAAAGGTTTACAATTTAAATCAAATGAGAAAGATATGACTGTAGATTATATGCAATCGAAATGTGATTCTCAAGGCAGGCTGTTGTAATGTTGAACAATTTCTCTCTAGCCCTAATTTTAGCAGGATATTTTAATTTTTTTAGTTTTTATTTATCTATCAATTAAAGAGTCAGAATATTCATTCAGACATTTCAAAAGTGCTTTTCTTTTCTTTTCTTTTCTTTTCTTTTTCTTTTTTCTTTTTTTTTTTTTTTTTTTCTTTTTGGAGACAGGGTATCCCTCCAGTCCCTGTAGTCCCAGCTGGAATTCATTCTGTAGACCAGGCTGGCTTTGAACTCATAATGATCCACCTGCCTCTGCCTCCTGAGTGCTAGGATTAAAGGCATGAGCCACCATGCCTGGCTTCTTTTTTTTATGGCAAAGGGTTAAAATCATGTATTGGACCTTGATACTTTTCACAGTGCATCATTGGATATTTTAAACTTATAAACACAAGTACTTGGAGGAGCAATGATCCAAGCACTGATTATTGGTGTCAAAGAAATTTGGGAATGTATGGTAGCTTCACAAGACTCTTTCAAATATATTAAAGCGCATATTCTCTCTTTCCTGACTGCTGCAGTTATATTAATTGAATGTATTTAGTCAGGGTTCTCTAAAGAAACAGAGAGCAACAGACGAATATAAACTATATACAATTTATTGATTTCTCACGTGATGGAGCTTCAACGTAACGCCGAACTGGAGAGGCTGGGAATCCAGGGAACTGCTCAGTCCGCAAGGCTGGATATGTCTCAGTAGTCCCAGTCAGTGCTGAAGGCCTGAATGGATTCCAGGAGATCTGCCAGTCTCAGTAACACTGGGATCCGAAAGGTTGATCACAGCAGCAAGACAAACTCACCAGATGAGAGAAGCAAGCCGCAGGAGGAAAAAGGGACCAGCTCCCGCTGCTGTGGCCTTAAACACTGCCTGCCAGCAGAAGGTAACGCCCACATTTGGGGTGGGCCATCCGGGTTGAGGTGGTCCAATCAGAAGACCCTTTTTCTCTTATTTGTTCCTTAGTCCAGTCAAGTTGACACCCAGGATTAACCATCGCAAGTTCACCCCTTGTCAACTTGACACCCAATAAATAGCCTCTGCTTAAATGTCAATTGCAAACGATGGCAGGGTCATAATTCCACCTAACATGTTATAAGTATCTCATGTGCAATAGCAAAGCATTATGTCTTAGAGTAGGTGGTAATGTCCTTGAGGAAACTTAGTCTTTCAGTATCTTATAACCTAAATATGACAACACTTAACACATATCTCAGTTGCACATTCAAAAGGGAACAACACAAGTATCCACTTTATATATATATATATATATATATAATATATATATATATATATATATGAACAAGCACATTCTTAACCAAATAGGACAAACATTAATATCTATTATAATCCACATTTTTCTGCAACTGGTCCTGTGGCCTCAGCTGATATTTATGACTACCTTCTTCTACTACCCATTCTTGTATTTCCTCCACCATCAGCAAGCAACTCTGCAGGTCTTGGCTCTTTCCCTGGAGGAGTGACCCATACCTTCATCCCTGAAGGGTCGGGCCATTTATTGTCCTGTCTGGTTTGGGTGTTTGAGTTTCCCATTAACCTTAATCATAGGACATGGTAGCACCAGAAGGTGCCCTACACATCTCCTGCCTTCCAGACATAATCTTCCTTGCCCCCATTGTGGAGAAAAAGTCCAATTTCCCCATGGTAGTCTGGATCATTCACTCCTCCTACTACTGTTATTCCTTCCTTAGCCTGTTTGCTTAAGGCAGTAGAAGCCCGAAGTGGCCAGGGGGAAGTCTTAGCTTCCAGTTCAATGGAACGTTTGCTGTATCTCCTGGCAAAAGCACTCCCCCCATTGGAGCCAAAACATCTAGACCAGCAGAACGCAAGGTCATGGGTACAGGAAGCAAAAATTTTCCTACTGGGTCACTAGGGTGATAGTGAGTGGAATCATTCCCACTTCCACCCCTTGGTTCCTGGACCCATGAATTCTGGCTATAGGAGAAACAGTACCATATAGTGGACGCTGATTCAAAGCATAGACTGCTTGCTGGAGAACCTTGCCCCAGCCCTCCAGGGTATTGCTACCTAATTGGCACTGTAACTGTGTCTTCAAGAGGCCATTCCATAGTTCTATCAAGCCAGCTGCTTCTGGGTGGTGGGGAACATGGTAAGACCAGTGGATACCATGACCATGGGCCACAGTCGCACTTCTTTGGCTGTGGAGTGAGTTCCTTGGTCAGAAGCAATGCTGTGAGTAATACCATGAGGTGGATAAGGCATTCCGTAAGTCCATGGATGGTAGTTTTGGCAGAAACATTAGTGAGGAAAGGCAAATCCATAACCAGAATAAGTATCTATTCCTGTAAGGACAAAACACTGTCCCCTCATGATGGAGATGGTCCAATGTAGTCAACCTGCCACCAGGTTTCTGGCTGGTCACCCCGGGGAATAACACCATATCGGGGCTCAATGTTGGTCTCTGCTGTTGGCAAAATTGGCACTCAGCAGCAGCTGTAGCCAGAATCAGCCTTAGTGAGTGGGAGTCCATGCTGTTGAGCCCTGCATAACCTCCATCTCTGCCACCATGACCACTTTGCTCATGGGCCCATTGAGCAACAACAGGGATAGCTGGAGAAAGAGGCTGACTATCCACAGAACGAGTCATCCGATCTACTTGATTATTAAACTCATCCTCTGAGATCACTTTTGATGAGCATTACATGAGACACAAGTATCTTCACATCCTTTGACCATTCAGAGAGCTCTATCCACATACTTCTTCCCCAAATGTCTTTCTCACCAATTTTTCCAGTCATGCTCCTTCCAAGTCCCTGACCATCCAGCCAAACCATTGGCTACAGCCCATGAATCAGTATATAATCGAACCTCTGGCCATTTCTCCTTCCAGGCAAATGCACAACCATGGTGTACTGCCCAAAGTTCTGCCCACTGTGAAGACTTTCCTTCACCAGTGTCCTTTAGGGTTGTTTCAGAAATTGGCTGTAATGCTGCAGCTGTCCACTCTGGGTGGTGCCTGCATAGCGTGCAGAACCATCAGTAAACCAGGCCCTAGTCTTCTCTTCTCTCAGTCAACTGATCATAGGGCAAACCCATGAAGCCATAGGTGCATTTTTAAGCCCAGAAGGCATTGTACAGGTGGGAACCATAGGCATTTGGGCAACTTCTTCATGTAGCTTGTTGTGCCCTCAGGGCCTACCAAGGCCCTGTCCCGTATGTACCACTCCATTTGACAATGGACTTTTGCTGTGCACTCCTACTTTAGGTCTGGTGGGTCAGATAACACCCAGCTCATGATGGGCAGCTCAGGTCGCATGGTGACTTGGTGGCCCATTGTCAAACGTTCAGTTTCCACTAAGGCCCAATAGCAGGCTATGAGCTGTCTTTCAAAAGGAGAATAGTTGTTTGCAGATGAAGGTAGAGCCTTGCTCCAAAATCCCAAGGGCCTCCGCTGTGATCCCCTATGGGAGCCTGCCACAGACTCCAGACAGCATCTTATCTGCCACTGATACCTCAAGCACCATTGGGTCTTCTGATCATATGGCCCTAGGGGCAGAGCAGCCTGCACTGCAGCCTGGACCTGTTGAAGAGCCTTTTCCTGTTCCAAGCCCCACTCAAAGTTTGCTGCCTTACGAGTCAACTGATATATGGTCATAGTAACACACCCAGATGAGGAATGTGCTGCCTCCAGAATCCAAAAGCCCACCAAACGTTGTGCTTCTTTCTTGGTGGAGGGAGGGGCCAGGTGCAACAACTTATCTTTACCTTAGAAGGAATGTCTCTGCATGCTCCACACCACTGAACTCCAGAAACTTCACGAGGTAGATGGCCCTTGAATTTTAGTTGGATTTATTTCCCATCCTCTATGCCATATGCTTTACCAAGTCTAGACTAGCTGCTACCTCCTGTCACTGTCCAATCAGCATAACATCATCAAATAGATGGACCAGTGTGATATTTTGTGAAGAGTCAGGCGATCAAGATTCCTTCTAACTAAGTTATGGCACAAGGCTGGAGAGTTAACATACCCCTGAGGTAAGAAGTAAATGTATACTGTTGGCCTTGCCAGCTGAAAGCAAATTGCTTCTGGTGGGCCTTATGAACCGGTATGAGAAGAAAGCATTGGCAGATCAATAGCTGCATACCAGGTACCAGGAGACATATTAATCTGCTAAGTAAGGACACCAATCTGATGTGCATGGCTACTGGTTGAGTTTTTGATAGTCCACTGTCATTCTCCATGATCCATCTATCTTTTGCACAGGCCAAATTGGAGAGTTAAATAGATGTGGTAGGAATCACCACCCTGCATCTTTCAAATCCTTGATATGGCATTAATCTCTGCAATCCCTCCAGGGATACAATACTGTTTTTGGTTCACTATTTTCCCTGGTAGAGGCAACACCAATGGTTTCCCTTTGGCCTTTCCGACCATAATAACCCTCATTCCACAGGTCAGGGAACCAATGTGGGGATTCTGCCAATTTCTAATTATATCTATCCCAATTATACATTCTGGGACTGGGGAAATAACCACGGGATGTGTTCTGGGACCCACTGGGCCCACCGTGAGTTGGACTTCAGTCAAAACTCCATTTATCACCTACCTCCATAGGCCCCTACTTTAACCGGAGGGCCACAATGCTTTTTAGGGCTCCTGGGATCAGTGTCAACTCAGAACCAGTATCCAATAGGCCTCGAAAGTCTGATTATTTCCTTTTCCCCAGTGTACAGTTACCCTAGTAAAGGCCTCAGGTCCCTCTGGGGAAGGACAGGAGGAAGGCAAACAGCATAACTCTTTGGTATTGTGACAAGGTCCTTCCTCATTGGAACCTGGCCACCCCTTCATTCAAGGGTCTGGGTCTGTGAACTGTCTCAAGTCTGGAAACTGGTTAACTGGACGGATTCCTACTCCTAAAATCAAATGTTGACTTCCTGTCATTTGTTCTAGGCTTTCTGCTTATACAATCAAATAAAAACTTAGTGGCTTCTTATGTATTTGGTTCCTGGGAATGCCATGATTAATTAGCCAGTTCCAAAGATCATTTCAGGTCATGCCATTATAGGTATTGTTTTGCCTTTGCCACCCATTGTGATAATTAGGTAACTAGCTCATCTGCCTTCGATTCAGTGCTGCCACTGATGCCTACCCTGAAGGCCTGTTAGACCTATTATGTGTAATTTAATTTATGCAGTGAGCAACAACTTCTCTAACTGTAAATCTGGCATAAGAAATAGAGCAAAAAACAAAGCTCTTCAAGTTCTGGTGTCTCTCTCAGTACTTTCCATCTTATAAATTCAGTGAAAGCATGTCCTCTGGGTCCTCATATTGTAGAAATGTGGTTTTACAGTTTGAATCCATTCGAGCATGCCCATCTGCCTGACCCTCACAATCCTTCATCAATACTAAGCCAAGGAATATCAGAGCATCTCTAACTCGCTGTTAGTAGGCCATGTTTTAATAAATAATCAGCCAACCATTCAAATAAACTTTTAACACCTTTTTAGCCTCTAAGCTTCCATGTTAAACCTAGAATCTCTACTCAGTGGGCTCATATCGATAAACTCAGTATGATCCAATTTTATATCCTTCCACCATTATCCCACAACCTTAAAATCAATTCCCACACATATTCCTTAGAGCTTCTTCTGGAATGAATCGGCAAACTCATTAATTTCTTAGTGGTATAGCACCTCTCAGTGGACCACACTTTCTATCTCACCTTGAGGGGCTTGCTTAGACTTCAATCTGTTATAGGTCTAGAGGCAACAATTTTGGGCCCTGAGGGACATTAGCTCCCACTGGGAGGGGGGATTAGTTTCCTCAGGCAAGGGTGGGGAGGAGGGATCTGCAGGGTGTGGATTCTCTGCTGAGGTGGGGAGATTAATTCCTCAGATAAAGAAAATCCCTCAGAATCCGAGGGTTCAAATCCTCATCATCATGGTTCTCCCACACATCTCCGTCCCAAGTTTCAGGGTTCCAACTTTCCCCACCAGTGCTCTCATTTAACTGTGACACTCTTTGTGGCTGGGATTAAATTTGCGTTGTAAATCAGCAAACGTATAATAAGGGCTCCAGCTTGATTTTCTGCTGCTTTAGCTCTTTGGCTGCTGGGAGAAGATTCTCTTCCAGAGCACACTTTGGAAACCTTTAAACTGTTGTTTCGAATCCGGAGCTGGTCATTTTTATCACTGAGCTCTTATTTTCTTCTATCACTTTATCCAAGACATTCTAGGAGCAACAAGGCAACAACATTATTTTCCTTATTTTTCTGTATTTCCGAATGTTTTATATATAGAGTTTCTAAATTCCTTGCTTCTCACAAGAGGTGAGTTAGGTGAGCAAATGGATCTATCTTCATAATTAGTTCAAATAGTTTGCACCAAGGATTATCATTCCTCTTTCATGCCACCAGGAGACCTTCAGTAACTCTAGGCTCACTTGGGTTGGAGAGCTGGCTCCAGAGACTGTCAAGCCCACTAAAGAAATTCATCCTTTCAATTCTGTTCACTAGAACCACTCCTGGTACCAAAATCTGTATTATCAGGGTCTCTAAAGAAACAGAAGTAACAGGACGAATATATAGCTATATACAATTTATTGATTTGCTCATGTGACAGAGTTCAAGGAGTCCAACAGTAGCTGCACCACACTGGAAAGGCCGAGAGAATCCAGGGAACTGCTCAGTCTGCAACAGGATGAATATATAACTATATACAATTTATTGATTTGCTCACGTGATGGAGCTCAACAGTAGTGCCGAACTAGAGAGGCTGGGAATCCAGGGAACTGCTCAGTCCGCAAGGCTGGATGTCTCAGTAGTCCCAGTCTAGTGCTGAAGGCCCGAATGGATTCCAGGAGATCTGCCAGTCTCAGTAACGCTGGGATCTGAAAGGTTGATCACAGCAGCAAGACAAACTCACCAGTGAGAGAAGCAAGTCGCAGGAGGAAAAAGGGGCCAGCTCCCTGCTCGTGGCCTTAAATACTGCCTGCCGGCAGAAGGTAATGCCCACATTTGGGGTGGGCCATCCGGTTGAGAGTGGTCCAATCAGAAGACCTTTTTCTCTTATTTGTTCCTTAGTCCAGTCAAGTTGACACCCAGGATTAACCATCACAGATATCCTTTGTTCTTTTGCCGTCCTGACTTTTTTTTTTTTTTTTACCAATTTTTATTGAAGTTTTGTGTATTTCATACATTTCTTAATCAGATTTAGACCCATTCCCATTTTCTTGCCCCCATCCCACCAGAGCTCATGCCATTCTGCCATACATGTCTTTCATGTTTTTCTCAGTCTTTTTTTTTTTTTTTAACTTTTTTTCTATGCAGAAGTCTACTGTTTTTGGCAGAAGTTTGCTGTTTCAGTCAGTACTTGGACCCAGTCTTTTTTGTTGTTGTTCCTTCCAATTTGTATTCCTCCAAAATATGCATATATACACACCACACATATACCAATATTATGATGTCTGGAAATAAACTATATGTTGATTCCAAAACATGTTTAGGGATTCACATTTTGACAGTAGAGTTATATGTAGGTAAAGAAAAAATATTACTTTACATTCCTACATTACATAGCAAATTGATAAGTAACATCAGGTATTATATTTATTACAGTTGAAAGAAAAAAATAACTATTCAGTTTGCTTTACAGATAGAGATTTGGTGCTAGGATCCACGAATGCAGGACACCATATGTCACTTGTTTTTCTGGGACTGTGTTACTTCACTTAACATAATGGCTTTTAGATCAATCCATTTACCTGCAAAGTTCATGATGCCATCTTTCTTTACTGCTGCATAGAATTCCATTGTGTAGACATATCACACTTTCTTTATCCACTCATCAGTTGAGGAATACTTGAGTTACTTCCAGCTCTTTGCTGTTGTGAAGAGAGCTGCAATAAACATGGACATGCATGTATCTCTGCAATAGGATGAATCTTGTGGGTATATATCCAGGAGTGGTATGATTGGGTCAGGTGGTAGGCTTATTTTGAGTTTTTTAAGAGTTCTCCACACTGCTTTCCAAAGGGGTTGCATGAGTTTACATTCCCACCAGCAGTGGATGAGTGTTCCCTTTTCTCCACAACCTCTGCAGCATTTGGTATGCTTTGTTTTCTTAATCTTAGTGCAAGCAGGAACATAAGAAGGGTATATTAGTAAACAAAAAGATTGAATGATTTTTCATAATGATAGCCTTGTGGCTTATGGTCTATCTTGTCTCTTTTTTTCTATTTTTATGGTTTGTTTATTTTTTTTGAGACGTTCTCACTATGTCACCTTGCTAGTTAGCTTCAGTTGTCAACTTGACACATCCGGGACAGAGGAACCTATTTAGGAATTTCTTCCATCGGATTGGCCTGTGGCATATTTGGGAAAATTTCTTAAAATTGTTAATTGATGCAGAAAGGTCCAGCCTTCCGTGGGTAGTGCTGTCCCTGAGCAGGCTGGTCTGGACAGCTATCAGAAAAGGAGCTGAATAGCCAGGAGAAGCACGCCAGTAAGCAGCACCCCTCCCAGTTCTCTGCTTCCGTTCCTGCTCCAGGCTCCTGCCTGGAGTTCCGCATTGACTTCCCTCAAGATAGACTGTATGCTCTACACAAGAAAACCCTTCTTCATCAAGTTGGATTTGGTCAGGGTTTTATCAAAACAATAGAAAGCAAACTATGCCAGTAACCCAGGCTGGTTCCTGGGTTGCAAGCTCAAGAGATTCTCCTGGGCTTGGAATGTAGCCCAGTTGGCAGAGGGCTTGCCAAGATTGCATAAAGCCTTTGAGTCCAATCCCTAGCATCGCATCAACTGGTCACTGTGGTCCATGACTGTAGTCATTGTGGTCTGTGACTGTGGTCACTGTGTTACGTGACTGTAGTCACTGTGGTCCATGACTGTAGTCACTGTGGTCTATGACTGTAGTCACTGTGGTCTGTGACTGTGGTCACTGTGGTCCATGACTGTGGTCACTGTGGTCCATGACTGTGGTCACCGTGGTCTGCGACCGTGGTCACTGTGGTCCGTGACTGTGGTCCATGACTGTGGTCACTGTGGTCACTGTGGTCAGTGACCGTAGTCACTGTGGTCTATGACTGTAGTCACTGTGGTCTGTGACTGTGGTCACTGTGGTCCATGACTGTGGTCACTGTGGTCCGTGACTGTGGTCACTGTGGTCCCTGACCGTGGTCACTGTGGTCCATGACTGTGGTCCTAACACTGAGGGGAAAGCAAAAGGATCAGATATCTGAGATCATCCTCAGCTACATAGCAAGTTGAGGCCAGCCTGGACTACATGAGACCTGAGAGAAAGGGGTGGGGGAAGGGAGAGAAGGAGAGGGAGACTGGGAGGGAGAGAGAGAGAGAGAGAGAGAGAGAGAGAGAGAGAGAGAGAGAGAGATTCTCACAATTCAGCTTTCCATATAGCAGGGACTGATTGCAGGCATATAACAAGGACTGATTGCATCATGTGCTACCATGGCCGTGTGTGTGTGTGTGTGTGTGTGTGTGTGTGTGTGTGTGTGTTGAATACAAATAGACATTTCAGGTGATACTAATATTATATTTATAGTTTTTTCCAATATAATATTATATTTATAATTTTTTCCAATATTTTAGCATTGGTTTTTTTCTGGGTGAGGCAGCCTTCAAGAGGACCTGATAAAGAAAGATAGTTGATTGATCCTCTCAGCTTGTCAAGACTCCAGTCCACTATGGTCTTCCAGTAAGAACAGGCCTTCCACAGGGCCCTTCGTCACAGATGAGCCCATCAGGGATACTAGAGACCAGACCATCATTCATGCCCAACAGGGAAGCACTCTAAAAGGCCAGTCTTCCCAGTGGACTCCCCATTGTTCTGAGTGGGGCTCAAACTGTGCTGTTTCTTGAGGCTCTTCCTGTCCAACCTCCCAGCCTCATACCTTCTTTCAGGTGCAGGGCTAGCCTCACTGTCTGGAGAGCCCCTCACATTCCAGCTCACTTCCCCTATACTTTGACAGTCACTGCCTCCAGCAATCTCATCTACATCTGATGTCTTTCTGGCATCTGCTTCTCTGGAAATTCTGACAGTGTAGAACATGCTGCATCCCTTGCAAAGTAATTCCTATTGTACTAATTGACACATAGAAATATTGTACTTCTGCCTGGTGTGACGGGGCACTCCTTTAATCCCAGCACTCAGGAGGCAGAGGCAGGTGGATCTCTGTGAGTTCAAAGCCAGCCTGGTCTACATAGGGAGTTCCAGGAGAGCTGGGGCTACAGGGAGACCCTGTCTCAAAAAGACCAAAAAACATATTGCACTTCTGATATTGTCTATGGAAGAAATATCACCCAGGAGTATGTTTATTTCCAAGTACTCAAGATTTTAAGGTCACATTTTAAATATTATTTCCAACTTATAAAGATGAACAGAAATCATACATATGTTGGGTTGCCCACTATTTTCTTTATGATCCAGTGAACATCCAATTTTATCACATTTTAATGAACATGATCAAATGTACTGCCACATGTTGAGGTTTTTAATCTGTTAATATACTCTGTATTGCTATCCATTTGGGTCTAAGTTCATTGTATGTCTGCTGTTATATAACATTTCGGGCATATATTTCTTGCATTTATTAACAGTTTTCTGTATGTATTTAGCTCTTAATCCCTTGTGGCATGCAGTCTCACAACCGCTTTATTCACAGCATGCGTCTGTACACACATGCATGTTCTGTCTTGAACTACACGAATACTTCCATCCTTATTTTGTTTCCCTAACAAGATTAAAAATAATATCAAATATTTCTCCATGCTTTCCCCTCGACATGCCTACAAATACCTTTCTTCATAAAAACTTCATTTCCCCCTACTCCCTGATGACTAATTCCTAAAAATGCTGCAATTATTTAATTCTCATAATTCTAGGTTCTAATTAGATTTTCCTTGAAGCATTCACCTCAAAATTTGTGTTATCCACTTCCAGATCCTCTACCATTATATATTCATATTCCACTGAGCATCATTGTTCATTGCTAGGCACACCCTAAACATCTGTGGGACCCCAGGATGAAAGGACAAAATGATGTCCCCAGTTACACATAACCAATGAACAATAGAGGTCAGAGTTAGTGGTCTGCTTAATTAAATATGGTGTTTTGCTCCAATGTTAAAATTAGTACAGTGTTCCTTGCGGTTCTCATCCTCAGCCTTTCACCACTGTGCTATCCCCGCCGAGAGCCGTCTGAAACTCCAATTCCAGGAGAACTCCAGTTCCAGGGGAATCCGAGACCCTCTTCTGACCTCCGCGGCATTGCACGACACGGGTGCACAAACCTGCATGCAGACAGTACATTGATACACATACCGAAATAAATAAAATAAAATAAAAAAATCTTTAAAATTAGTACAGTGTTAATATTAGTTCTGTGTATCTGATTGTTCTGCTGATTGTCCAATAAGCTGTAGCATAAATAAAAATATATGTCGGGGCTGGAGAGATGGCCTAGCGGTTAAGAGCGCCGACCGCTCTTACAGAGGATGTGGGTTCAGTCCCCAGCACCCACATGGCGGCTGAGAACCATCTGAAACTCCAATTCCAGGAGAACTCCAGTTCTAGGGGAATCTGACACCCTCTTCTGACCTCTGCGGCATTGCACGACATGGGTGCACAGACTTGCATGCAGACAGTACATCCATACACATACAGAAATAAATTAAAAAAATATATATGTCACTTCAAGTTTGTGTATATATACTCCATTAAATTATTTTCTTGCCCTTATCAAGGCAAAATTCCTAGCTATGCTCTTATAAAATTATCTGAAACCAAAAGTAAAATGCAGGTTAATCACAAACATAAAAATTGAATGTGATACAGGACTGTAGAGATGACTCGATGGATAAAGTAGTTTCTATGAAAGCATAAGGACTGAGGTTTGGATCTTCAACACCTATGTACTGAAGCCAGGCAGGCACAGAGGCCACCTGTAATCCCAGCACTGGGCCCACAAAGATAGGGGATTGCTGTGACAAGCTAGCTAGCTAGAGCAGCCAAACTCAGGAAACGCTGGGCTTGGCATGAGATCAACTGGCCACCAGAACGAAATGCAGGCCTACCTTAGCCTGTATGTGTGCAATAATTAATTAAAATTACAGCTGGGAACTCTGTGAGGATGTTACTATGGAATTCAAATTTACTCCTTGCCACAGCTTACTTTTTTTTTTTTTTTTTTGGTCTTTTCGAGACAGGATCTCCCTGTTCTGGTTTGTCTTCCATTGCTGTGACAAAACACTCTGACCGACACCAACTTGGCGAGGAAAGGGTTTATTCAGCTCACATCTCCTGAGTCATAGTTCATCAGTCAGGGAACCCAAGGCAGAAACTCAGGGCAGGAACCTGGAGGCAGGAGCTGAAGCACAGGCCATGGAGGAATGCTGTTCACTGGCTTGCTCTCCTGGCCCATGCCCAGCCTGACCTCTTATACAGTACACAACAACCTGCCCAGGGTGGCACCACCCATAGTGGCTGGGCCCTCCCACATTGCTCAACAATCAAGACAGTACTCCACAGACGTGGCCACAGGCCAGTCCAATGGAGCCAATTCCCCAGTTGAGGCTCCCTCAACTCAGGTGTGTCAAGTTGACACTAAAGCTATCCAGCACACTCCCTGTAGTCCCAGCTGTCCTGGAACTCACATTGTAGACCAGGCTGGCCTTGAAACACAGCTTGCTTTTATAAACCAAATGACATCAGTTCCCAGGACCAATCATAAGCCCCCCAACTCCACACCACTACACACCTTGCTCCACCCAGTATCATGTACCTAGGCCGTGCTGCTTGCTCCTCCTTAGGGTGGAGCCAGACTCTTGGCCATGTGGTGTTAGTTGTAAATCCAGCCCACAGTTCAAGCTGTATTTCTCTACAGCCACACACATCTAAACACATGACATGCAGAGACACACATAAACATACATAAAAACAAATTTTTATTATTTTTATTTTATGTGTATTGCCTGCATGTATGTGATTGTACCCATGCTGTACAAGACTGTGTAGATCAGAAGATGGCACTGAATTCCACTGAAGCTGGAGTTAAGGATGGTCGTTAGCCACCATGTGGGTGCTGGGAACCAAATCTGGGTACACTAACCCAACATATATATGATTTCTGATCACCTTCATAAATATTGAATATAATGTCACCAAAACCTTTTGTTTATATTTATTTTATAATGGACAATAATATGAAAGTGTTCACACTCTCAAAATATTCAACAAATACATTTAAAATTGTATTCAACAAAATACACTTAAAAATATATTTGCCCATTGGCATACCTTTAGTCCCAGCACTTGGGAGGCAGAGGCAGGCAGATCTCTGTGAGACTGAGGCCAGCCTTGTCTATATTGTGAATTCCAGGCCAGCTGGACTACAAGACAACTCTGTCTCAAAAAGACCAACATATTAAAAAAAAATCCTTGACAAGCCAGGCATGGTGGCACACACCTGTAATCCCCACACTCAGGAGGCAGAGGCAGGTGGATCTCTGTGAGTTCAAGGCCAACCTGGTCTACATAGTGAGTTCCAGGACAGCTTGGGAGACCCTGTCTCAAAAAGACCAACCAACCAACCAACAAACATCTATATATGTTATAATTATATATAAATAAATTTCTAATCAAAATTCTTTTAAAGGATGTGTTTTGACATAAATATTTAATAAATATTTTTATTTTTAATGCTTCTTGATTCTTGGGGAAATGTCATGTATTCTGATAATACTCAGGACTGTGCCCCATCTCTTGTCAAATCCACCCTCATTTCCCTATGCCTGCTTACTTTATATCCTTTACTATTTTTAAAGGCCTAGTAAGTCTAATTAAAAATTTTTTTATTATTTTTATTTTATGTGTATTCCCTGCATGTTTGTGATTGTACCCATGCTGGGCAATGCCTATGTAGATCAGAAGAGGGCACTGAATTCCTCTGAAGCTGGAGTTTAGGATGGTTGTTAGCCACCATGTGGGTGTGGGGAACCTAATCTGGGTGCACCACAAGAGCAGCTAGTGTTCCTAACCACTGAGCCCCAGTAAGTCTAATTTGCTTTCTCCAAATACTCTTGAGTGTGGGTCTATTCCCTGCAACTTGGTCAACTTACCTGGCTTCATGCCCTTAAAGAAAACTGACTCTCCCTCTCCTAGCAGCTGTAAGTTCCCAATAGTTCCTCAGCCAGGGACAGGGCTTCTTGCCCACCTCCCCTATCCATGTTGGGACTCTGTCTAGCTTGGGCCTACACAAGTCTTATTGTCACAAGTGCTGTGATTTAATATGTGCAACTGCCCTGTCATGTCCAGAAATCACTGCTTCCTTATTAATCCACCATGTCTGGCTCATATAATCTTTCTGCCCCTTCTTACACAATGATCCCTAGACCTTGGGGAGGGAGGTTGTAATATAGGTGCTTCACTTAGGGCTGAGCACTCCACAGTCTTATTCTCTGCCCACTGACGAGTTGTGGGCCTCTGTATTAATTACTATCTGCTGCAAGAAGCTTCTCTGGTAAGAGTTGAGATGCATTGATCTATAGACATGGCAATATATCATTAGGAGTCAGTTTAATACTATGTCCAATTTGGCAGAATAATAGCAGTAGGTTCTCCCCTCTGCTCTGTGACCTGTCTAGCCACAAGTTCTCAGCCTCGACAACAGTGCCAGGTTCGGGCTCTATCTTGTGAAGCAGACCTTTCATCCAATCAGAAAATGCTTGGTTACTCCCGTAACGTGGTGCTACTATTGCAGCAATGGGCATAGCTGGCCAGGTCAGTAATTATTACGGTCCACAGGGTAAGGTTGATGATTCATTTCCTCTTCCAGTAGCATGCATAGTACCTTCCAGCAGCATGGAATCTTGCCAGTAAAGATGAAGCCTTTATTTAGATCAGTTCCAGCTTGATTTTCCATGTTTGGTTCACTACTCGCATACATAGCATCTCCAACAGTAGGTTCTTACTGTCCAGTTCTGGTGGGAACCAACTGCAACAGCAAGAGCTAGCATTGTTTGAGGGGCTATGGGACCTTCCTGGTCAACAACTCCAAAAGTGGGAATCAGTTCCTGGCATTGGGCTTTTTATTTGCCAGTTTGTGCTGTCTGGTAGGGCCACTGAACCCCTGTTTCACCATAACTCCATTTAAACTCTTTATGTTGTATATGTAAATATTTTAAGAAGTGTCTATAGTATTATGTTTACATATGGCTCTTTCTCTTTCTTTTTTTTTTTTTTTTTTTTTTTTTTTTTTGGTCTTTTTGAGACAGGGTCTCCCTGCAGCAGCTCTGGCTGTCCTGGAACTCACTCTGCAGACCAGGCTGGCCTCGAACTCACAGAGATATGGCTCTTTCTAAAGGCCTTTAGTGTCATCTTTCTGCACACCCCCTCCTCTGGCCCACCCTCCCATTACCCACCCCATTTAACCCTTCCTATTCCATTATTCTCCTTCCCCTGTTTATATCATTACATTCTGTCTCCTTTTCCATGAAGACTCCCTATGGTCCCTTATTAGTTTCCTGACCTATGAATTTTCTAATTGAAATACATATATCTAAAGTTCAAATCTAATGTTACATAGGAGAGGAAAGGGAGAGAGGGAGAGAGAGAGAGAGAGAGAGAGAGAAAGAGAGAGAACTTTTGTCTTTCTAGGTCTGGGTCACAGGATAATTTTTTCCAGGTCCAGCCATTTACCTGTGAGTTTCATAATTCTGCTTTTCTTAACATCTGGATAATATCCCTATTGTGTACAGGTACCATACTTTCATCATCCTTTCCTCTGTTCATGGATGTCTATTATGAATAGAGCATCCATGAACATGGATGAGCAGGTGTCTCTGTAGAAGGATGTAGAATCATCTGGGTTCATGTCTGAGAGTGATAGAGCTAGGTCATGTGGTAGATTTAATTCTAGCTTTTTGAAGAAGATGCATTGTTTTACAAAAATAAGACTATTTTCAATTTGAGTGTTCAGTATTCACTTAAATGGGTTATTTCCAAAATAGATATGCTTCATACATGGTATAAGCAATCTACATATATGCAAGCTAAAAATAATTTGTATTGTTGATATTGCAAAATATTCCTTGGCTCCCATGTGCAACTGTGGAAAGTAACACAGTACTTTTTTTGTATTTTTGTATTTTTGAGACAGAGTCTTTCTTTAGCCCCAGCTGGCTTGGCGCTCACTCTGTAGACCAGGCTGGCCTTGAGCTCACAGAGATCCACCTGCCTCTGCCTCCCAAGTGCTGGGATTAAAGGCATGTGCCACCACACCCTGCATAACATGGTACTTTTTAGAGCACAGCAGAAATAAAACAGCAAGAGAAGTGAGGCAAATGGACTGGAAAAGTATGCATTGCTACAGAAGGACTGCTGCATTCGTAGATCTGGGAGGAAGGATGTCATAGTGGAGCCTTCCTTCCTTAATCTAAGTGTGTGTGTCATGTCCACCATGGGAAGGATCTGGAAAAGCTTTCCCCTAAGACGCCATCTCAAGATCACATGTTTGCAGAGGGTCATCTTTACTGAGCCATGAGACCTGACATGAGCCATCGATGGGTGTCCAGATCTAAGGGTGTCAAAATGTTGTTTCAAAAACTCAGTGGGTCACAAAGCAGTAGAAAAAGTCATGAATTTGGGAAAGAAACATGTAAGGAATAAGCGGGGCTGATGTGGCAGGAGGGGTAACAGAGGACAGAAGCAGGAAATAATTAGAGTCCAAGACCTAAACTAATCAATGAGAAATTATCACTTTTTTGTCTGTGATCTGAGGGCCTCTGGAAAATTTGGGACCCAGACCTCCTCACCTAGACCTAAAATGAAAGAGGCCTGTTGCTTTTGTTTTTCGTCTTGTAGGATAAGGAAGATGCATGTTTCAAAATTCCAGATTAGCCACAGATTTCTAGCACCAGGACAGAATAACAGAACTGGGTAGAGACCTGTGGTGGTTTGAATGAGTGTCCCCCATAGGCTGTAAAGTATTCAGACGTTTGTCTCCAGTTGGTGGCACTGCTTTTGGAGGTCTTAGAAGGTGTGGCCATGCTAGAGGAAGTATGTCACTGGGGGCAGGCTTAGTGAGTTTAACAAGCCTCGTGGTCTCCAGTCGCCCTCTCTCTGCTTCCTGTGCTCTTTGAGAGATGTGACCCTCAGCTTGCTGTTCCAGATCCAGCTGCCATGCCTCCTGCCACAATAGACTCTAATTCCCTGGAAACGTCAATCGTAAGCTCAAATAAACTCTTCCTTTTATAAGTTCCTTGGTCATGGTGTTTTATCACAGCAACAGAAAAGTGACTAATACAGTTATTTGGTACCAGAGAGTGGGCTGTTGGCTGTGAGGAACCTGACCATGTGGATGTTTGGAGAAATGTGGAAGACTTTAGAACTTTGGGCTAGAAAAGCTGTTGACTACTGTAAGCAGAGCTTAACAGGCCATTCTAGTAGAAGCCTGGAAGAAAGCATGGCTGAAAAAATGTAGTTCCAGAGGAAAATAAAGACTTAGGCAGCAACTGGGATATTTTGATAAAGAGTCTGGCATCAGTTTGCCCACAGCCCAAATGCTTGCCTGATGCTCAGTTGAAGAGCAATGGACTAATGTCTTTGGCAGAGGATATTTCAAAACAGCCTAATGTAAAAATGGTGGCGTAGCTTTTAATGGTGAACATCACACAGATCTACAGTGAAAAAGAGCAAATGGGGCAGAAGAAAATGCAAAATGTACAGTTTGGATCTGAAAAGTACACTAGGAGGATTAAAGGTATGGCCAAGGCTTGTGAAGGAGAGGCTCCCTTTCATAAGGAGACTAAAGTGATTAAGGAGAGGCCTGGAGATTTACAAATAAACAAAAGAATCAGTACCTTCAGGGTAAGACCACACCAGCTAATCCTCCAACAAGTCCAGGGCAGAGAAAAATTGCAAATGTGGTTAAAGTAGGAGAGAGTCCATCCCGAACTTGCAGCCAGATTCAGCAATTTCATTCACATGGTGCTGGCTTTAGAGGCATGAAGTTTGCAAGAGTGAAGGGGTCATCAGTTCTTCCTCCATGGTTTCAGAGAGCTGCCAAGGTCAGGCAGAGTGCTGAAGGGGCGTCCCTGAATAAAGAAGGCCCTGCTAGGCCATTGCGTGAAGTTGTGAATGTGAAGCCTGGTTGGCAGCAGAGACCCCAAGAAGACATTCGAGATGCCAGACCTGTGAGATATTTGTCAAGGAGAGCTGCATACAGGGAGTGCTACCAGCCTAAGAAAGAGATGTATGCTGTGAGCAAAGCTGGAAGAGCTGAGCCATCTAAGCCCTTTGGAAGTCAAGTCCCAGAAGTCGCGCATGGAGCTACTGGACTTGGTGTTTGCCCTGCAGGTTTTTGGTCTTGTTTTGGTCCAGTATTTCCTCACTATGCCTCTATTCCTCCCTTTTGGAATGGGAATGTGTATTCAGTTCCACTGTACGTTGGGAGTGTGTAATTTGTCTTTTGATTTTACAGGAGCTCACAGTTAGGAGATTGGCCTGAGTCTCAGAAGAGACTTTGGACTGTAGACTTTTGAATGGCATTGAAACTGGTAAAGACTATGGGGACTTTTAAGGTTGGACTAAATGCATTTTGCATTTTATATGGTCAGGAGCCTATGGGGGCCAGGGAGTGGAATGTGGTGGGTTTGAATGAGAATGTCCCCCCATAGGCTTTAAGTATTCAGACATTTTGTCTCCAGTTGGTGGCACTGTTTTTGGAGGTCTTAGAAAGTGTGGCCATGCTAGAGGAAGCATGTCACTGGGGGCAGGCTTAGTGAGTTTAACAAGCCTCGTGATCTCCAGTCGCCCTCTCTCTGCTTCCTGTGCTCTTTGCAAGATGTGACCCTGTGCTGGATAGCTTTAGTGTCAACTTGACACACCTGGGTTAAGGGAGCCTCAGTTGGGGAATTGGCTCCATTGGATTGGCCTGTGGCCACATCGGTGGAGTATTGTCTTGATGGTCGAGCAGTGTGGGAGGGCCCAGCCCACAAGAGTGGTGCCACCCTGGGCAGGTTGTTGTGTACTGTATAAGAAGGTGGGCTGGGCATGAGCCAGGGAGCAAGCCAGTGGACAGCATTCCTCCATGGCCTGTGCTTCAGCTCCTGCCTCTAGGTTCCTGCCCTGAGTTCCTGCCTTGGGCTCCCTGAGTGATGAACTGTGACCCAGGAGATGTAAACTGAATAAACCCTTTCTTCCCCAAGTTGGTGTAGGTAAGAGTGTTTTGTCACAGCAATGGAAGACAGCTACAACAGACCCTCAGCTTGCTGTCCAGATCCAGCCGCCATGCCTCCCACCACAATGGACTCTAATTCCCTGGAACCGTCAATCATAAGCTCAAATAAACTCTTACTTTTATAAGTTCCTTGGTCATGGTGTTTTATCAAAGCAACAGAAAAGTGACTAATACAAGACCCTTGAGTTTAGTTTTTTTTTTTTTTAGTTTAGTTATTTATACTGACTTCTTCTTATGTGATATGCAGGTTTGAATAGAGAGAGAGAGAGAGAGAGAGAGAGAGAGAGAGAGAGAGAGAGATCCATATTTATGGCTTTCACATCAGCAGATTGAACAAAGTACAATTTTTAGAACATGTTCATACTGAATATGAATACCCACCGACTTTTTGTTACTACACTTCAAACAATGCAGTACAATAACTATTTATACAGCATGAAAATTTTATGTGTATGACTGTTTTGCTTGCATGTATGTAAGTGTACCACATGCATGCAATTGCCTATGGAAGCCAGAAGAAGGTGTTTTGATCTCCTGGAACTGGAATTACCAATGGTTGTTAGCCACCATGTGGGTGCTAGGCACTGAACCTGGGTCCTCTGCAAAGCTAGCCAGTGCTTTTAACTGAGCCATCTCCCCAACCCTTGGCCTCTGTACCTTAACTTACTATTACATTTTCTTTTGGATGTGGTATTTTATTCTTTTCCTCTGGAAGCATGAGGGTTTTTTTTCCTCTTCATTTGTACAGAATTCAAGAATCTTCCTGTGACGTGCCAAGGAATGCCTTTTTTTTGTTTTCTCACCAGACCTTCTTGAAATAATACTATTTTTTCTTAAACCATAAACCGTATGCTAAGGTTTAGTCTAAAAAATCTGACATGAAATATCTATAACACCATTGTCTCTCATTCATCTCTTATGTTTGCCTTTGTGGAAACTTGTTTTCAGAGTGGACTCATCTGTATTACTCTTTCATGCTTTATGCTGCTTTTTCTCAGGAATTTTGTTACCATGATAAAAATTGACTAACCCAAGATTATAATCTGACAGCAGAGATTTTTGTCTCCTTTATCACTGCCTCTTCATGCCTAAAAGAGTACCCTATATATGACAGATAGCTAAGAAACAGTTGCTGAATCTATGACTGACTATGAATAAATGATTACCCATACACAAGTTGAAAGCTACATGATAATTTGCAAAGCTTTAGAATAATTTGACTTACTATATTTTTATCAGACTGACTAAGGATAAAGAGCATTCATGAATAGAATCCACCCCCAAACTAAGCAAAGAGAATTTGTCTATCATATGTCTATAATAGAATTTCCCTATTCTATAGGGATAGTCTCATTTTGACCCTTATTGGAGCAGATGAGACCTGAAGAGAGGGAAAATACTCATCAAGCTATCAAAAATGGATTTCATATTAAGAAATGATTTATGGGGCTAGAGAGATGGCTCAGTGGCTAAGAACACTAACTGCTCTTGCACAAGACTCAGGTTCAAATCCCAGACCCTACATGGTGGCTAACAACTGTCCAAAACTCTAGTTCCAGTTCCAATTCCTTCTTCTGACCTTTGTGGCCAATGCATGACATGGGTGCGCTCACATGCATACAGGCAATACTCTCATACACAAAAAAAGAAGACAAAAATAATACATAAAATATTTTTAAAGAAATGATTTATAAAGAGGAGGCAAGAACATATTCTCATTTTCCCTTATTTGATTGTGATCTATCCTGAATCTTTTCACTTCTTCCCTCTTACTTGCTACATAATGTCTTAAATTTCACCTTTATATAAGGAAAAAATAAACTTGTCCTATTTTAACCATAGTCTACTTCTAGAGAAATTTTTTACCCCCAAATTATATACCCAAATGGTACATTATCCCAACAAGTTTAATAAAATATTTCTTACATCCTAACAGTCATTGATACCAATTCCTATGAAAGCAGACGATTGGACACACCGTCTCTTAGAGGCTGACCATCTCTGGCCTTCATTTATCAAGGTTATTTCCGCTAATATCTCTGAATCTCTCAGCTCAAAGCAGTAAGGAATACAGGGATTCTAAGAGAATCAGGCTTTGATGATGAAGGCTGTTTTGTGGAAAATGCAGGCATTAATTCTGGAGTAATAGTCTTCCAGACCCATTGAATGATACAGAGTTTCTCACAAACTCAGTGATTCCATATCAAGACAGTTTTTGAAGGATCTTCCCTTCCATTTCTTGATCTGTTTGGGTTAATGACACACAAGCTCAGTTAATATATTTAGGACACTTATGCAATAATTTTTAAGGTAGGATAAAAGGCTAGAGTATTGGCTCCAGATTCAGAAGGTAGGGCCTTAATGTGCGGAGAACAAGAGGTTCCAGAGAGCTTATCGTTGAACAGGACACCGTATCAAGCTTCTGCCTCTCAAGGATCTTTGTGAAAGAGGAGTGGGAAGATTGTAAGAGCCAGAGGGGGCAAATGACCACAAGGAAACAGAGTCTTCCAGATAGCCGGTCAGTTGCTCAGATGAACTCACAGCAATGGTAAGAGCATGCACAAGCCCGATGCAAGCTCAAACCACATAACATCCCAGCATAGACATGAGGAAATGGGTGATAAATTCCAATCCTGCCTGCAAGGGCCAGAGATAGTCTCTTTCAAGGATGTGACTCTTAGCAGGTTCACCAAGATTCAATGGTTAGGCCCATACTGAAAGGCATTTGGGGACCAAAATCTGACTCTGTAAGATTTACTACATAGATAATAGAGTATGCTAAGCTGGAGAGGGAGCAGTGAGGGGAGGTGCGGACAAGGGAGGCGACCTAAGTACCATCAAAACATATTATACAAAATGTACAAAAATTCAATTTAAAAGTTTTTTTTTTTAAAGAGGGTAGGGCCTCACCTCCCATTTCTATGCTCAACTTGCTGGATTGCCAAGAAGCTCGTCCATCTGAAGCACCTGAGACTGCCTGACATATAATAATAGAACACATGATTTTTCTGGATTATCTTTGACTTCTCGAGAGGAATTTAAAAGATTTTTAAGTTACAAAATACCGCATTATCAGAATTAGCTGTTAATCTGCTTCATAGTTTCATGGAACAGAATGGACTCCTATTTAGGTTAACGGCTTTGATGACTTTCCATTTATATTCAGTTCTATAAATTGCTCTACATGGCTCTCTGAAAAGCAAGAATGGCAGAATGGCATGCCAGTTGACCATATGATGGCAAAGGTCTATGTCAGTCCCTTGATGGAGTTAGTTATGCTTAGGATAAGGATGTTTTGTTCTTGTTGAAAGGAAACATTATATGCAGTTAAAGACAGAGCCATGGAGTATTAATTTACCCTTTGGCCATTGAAAAGAATGCTTAAGCTTGAGACCCTTGTCCCCCAAAAGAACTTTTTTTTACTTCCTTAGAGCGTGCAGATGTCAAGTTGAAAGCATTCTCCTCTGACAACAAATTAGCATGCAGTATTTTAAGACTAATGGTGACACCCATGGGAGACAGTGCTAGAAGTCCAACTTTTTCTCAAGGGACTTCTTACAGACATCCTGGTACAGAATTATTTGTGGTAACTAAGTCAAAAATCAAATTTGGTTTTTGTAAATGTTATTGGGCTTCAACTTCATTTAACAACTTTCCTCTTTATTGTTTAGAATTCTGTCTTTTCACACCTGCAAAAACACACATGCACACACTCACACACACAAACACTGTTCCAATATGAGTAGAGTCCCTTTACAAGCCGTGATTAATTAGCATGGTTTTGGCTTTTAGGCTACAGAAAGAATTGTATTTGCCTAGACTGAATCAGAAATAAATTTTCTAAAGCTAGGACTCAAGAAAATCAAGGGAAAAAGAAAAACAAACTCAAGAATGACATATTAAGCAGGGCTTGGTAGTATACTCTTGTCACCCCAGCTACTCTGAAGTCAGAGCTGGAGGATTGCAAGTTCAAGACCTGCCTAGACTTCAAAGTGAGTTCAAGGCAAGATCAGCCTGAGGAACTTAGTGAGACCCTATGTCCAAGTAAAAAGAGGACTGAGGTTACAGCTCATTGGTAGAACATTTGTCTATCCCATGTGAAGTTCTAGGTACTTTGTTCACTACCACAGCAAACAAACAAACCAGAAGAACAAGAAAAGAAAGAAAAGCTAGAAGAAGTGCCCTGATGCTACTTTCTCCTGCTTTCATATTGCGGTTGCCCTGGAGTGGATGTCAGCTGATTACCATTGCTTCAAAGTAGGTCATGGGAGACAGGAAGCTGATATATTTACCCCATAATCAGCATAACTGATAAGTTTGCAGGAGATTATTTCTCTATTACTTACCCGAGTCATTTCCACTCCTTCTATATTAATAGAATCCAAATTTATTCAGATAGGGACTTGGCTGGGGATGAACCATAGTTTATCTAACCAGGCGTTCATTTTAACTTCACTCATCATGATGTGATGATGGACAGGTGACCATAAACCTGGAAAAGGGTTTGTTTTGAATTCCTTTCTTTATGCATAGGATATATTGCTCTGATTTTCAGTGTTCTTTTTTCAGTGTACATTTTTATTGAATTTTTGTAGATTCCATACATCATCTTAATATTTATACCCCTCTGCAATCCACACCCTCCCAAGGCCTGCCAACAGGATGTCATACATTCTGTCAAACTGTTTTTGTACCTACCCAGATGTCTTTTGATGTGAGTTCACCACTGGAGCCTGGTCAGCCTTAAAGAAAATCAGTTCCTCCTCACCTAGCAGTCATCAGCTGCCAGTAGTTCCTTGGCTAAGGTTGGGACCTCCTGCCTATTACCCTAGTTCTACACAGGTTTTTATCTGACTGAGTTTGCCTGGGTCGGTGCATGCTATCAGCCATCCTGTAAGCTCATTTGTATTGCTCTGATTTTTTAAGGTGCAACAGATATTTTGTGACATGAGCAAAAGCCCAAAGATGACAAAGCAGAAACAAAGACAAACTGTATTATTTGCTATGCATACTGAGCAGCTGAAGCTACCCCAGCCATTAACCCTCTATTCTTTTAAGTACTGAAATTAGGTTTGCTGTTTCTTGCAACTCATTATCTGATGTAAATGGATTCTCTTAAGGTTTGCTAAAAAGGCTCATATTGATAACATAATAAGCAAAACTCATGTCTCTGTTTAGGCTCCCTCGAAATAGACCCTGTGGTAGAGATTAGAGTGCAAGTACTTGATCTGAAAAGAAAACATTAAGAATGGGTTGAGGTGGGAGACAGAAAATAATGCAGAGAATAAAGGATTGTAGTATCTAGCCAGTTACTGCTGTGCAGAAACTCCATAAAGCAGTGGAAGACATCCCTGGGGAAGAGACCAGGGTATGTACATACCTTCTATTAATCACTCCTTGAGGGCACTCTCAAGGAACATTAATTCCCCCGACATATCTGCCTACAATTTGGAAACAAATTGGGCTTTTGCAGTCAGACAAAGCCTTACAGGGGAGACGCATGACCTGGGCAGCTGGAGATTCGGCTGCTGTGTATACTATAGGGCTAGGACACATGGGGAGACCGTTGTCAAGGATCTGCTACTGCAGATGGTCTACGAGTTGTGACAGTGCCCACCCTCACTGAATTATTTCCTGATTTGGTATTTTAGAGGCATTTGGAACAGAGATGTGCCTCCTTGAGGACACATCTAGGTCTTGTCAACTTTCCTTCCCTCATAAATCAGAAATATGCCTCAAAAGCACTGAATTGTCTGATGCTGAAAGTTAAAGGTAAATGAACCAGGCTTGGCTAAGGAAAGGAAAAGGATTCATCTTCCAACTGTATTCACACTTTCTATCTCGGTTTCAGAAGCATGACCCTACTCTATCATAAAAACATTCCCACTTCCTTTCTGCCTCTCCACAATCTCTGCCTCTTACGGGTGGCTATGCCATCTCATAATTTCTACTCTATATTATAAGACATTATCATTACAATATGCTCCACCCCCTCACAGTTTATTAGATTAGCATAATGTGGCTGATGACAGGCATGCTGGCCTACAGTTCTATAAGACAGTGAGTTTTGGGCTGGAGAGATAGCCTAGCAGTTAACAGCACTGACTGCTCTTGCAGCGGACCTGGGTTCGATCCCCAGCACCTGCATGGTGGCTAAGAACCATCTGTAACTCCAATTCCAGGAGAACTACAGTTCCAGGGGAATCTGAGACCCTCTTCTGACCTCCGAGGCATTGCACACACGGGTGCACAGACCTACATGCAGAGAGTACATTCATACACATACAAAAAGAAATTAAAAAAAATTTTTTTTTTAAAAAGTGAGTTTGGTATCAGACTTGTGAAGACTGGATACAATACCATGTTCAACTCATTTACCTTCTATGAGATTCTTTTTTTTTTTTCTGACAAACAAGGTCAATTTGGTGTACATCTTTCCCGCTATGAAGGTCTAATTCTTCAATTGTTCTGGAGCCTGGCTGCCCTGCCAGAAGGGAGTTTATTTCACTGCTTATCTTGGGTTATTCTTTCTTAAAAGGCTCTCTATAGAGTTAGTTAGACTTGGGAGTGAGGCAGGAGACTAGCCCCTTGGTTTTACTGAGAATCTAAGGAATCATTTGTTCAAATTCAAACTACTGACTAGTGTAGTTTCCTGTGAGCATGATAGCAAAGCTTTGCCAATATTATTGAATATTACATCAGAGAATTAGGCTTGGCGTTTAATGAACAAATACCTATCAGTTTACAAAACAGCAAGAGATAGTGTGTGTGAGGAATGAGTGGAGAGGGTGAAAAAAAACATAAAACCAGAAGACAGAAATAAAAAAAGAAGATGAGCAAAAAGGAAGATGGAAGGGGGAGAAAAACTAACTTTGCTTAATGACCTCCTTTATTCTGGCTGGAGTTTCCTCTATACAGTACCTGGGATAGCCCCATGCCATGACATTTTTAGAAAATAGTATTTATAGAGGCTAGAAGCTAGTTAAGAAGAAGCATGAAACAAAATCAACATAAAAGTATATTTTTTAAGTATAATATTACTTTCATTCTGAATGAATCTATATTCATACTTAGTGCATTCCATCAGCATGACATTTAATAGTAAATAAATTAAATCTTAATAACTAAAAATTTTGGCAGATTGGGTACGACGGCACACACTGGCTTATCTTAGGTTCTGGAGTTCACGAGTTCCAAGCCAGTGTCCACTACACAGCAACACTGCAAGATCCAGTCTCAAAATAGAAAGAAAGAAAAGAAGAAAGGAAGTAAAGAAGGGAGGGAGGGAGGGAACTTTTTAAACAAAATTTCTATTTAAATTTTAAAGTTGTTAGCAAGGTGTCTCTTTTGCTTACATAACTTTCCCCATGGCGGCTGGGGGCACTTCAGTGGATAATAGCGGCTTTTCGAGTTTCCTAGACACTATCACACAATCCAACCACCACTCAGCAGTTGTCACTCAGAAAAGAAATGTCATCTTATCTGTGCAACTTGTCGCCCGAATAGCTCTCCGAAACTCCTTTGTTTCATAGCTAGGGTGGGAGTTAATCCACCCGACAAACCAGACATCATTTTCCTAAAAAGGTCAGCTTGACACCCTCAGCGACCACAGCCTGCATGCAGCTGGTAACAGTCACCTTGGGTTCGGTCCAGCCCAGACACGTTTGTACGTGACAGGAGAAAAGAGCTCCGAAAGAGACCGTGAGTCCAAGGGCTGCCAGATTCTCCTGTCTTCACTGAGAGAAACCAGGGCATGTCCCTGGGATCCAAGTTCTATTTGTGCACTTGGTGTGAATTTTCTGTTGGCCTGTGTTCCCGGGCTATAGCTTGAAAGTTGAGAAACACTCGCTTCAGTAGGCAGCTGGCTCTTCAATTATGGATACCCGTGAGCTCTGTGACGCCTAACGTGATGACTGTTTATCTCTCTAGGGTGGTCAGGTGCATTCTCTACACTAGGGCAAGAGTCACACGGAGGGCAAATGGAGAGAAAGCGGAGGCCCTCCAGGAACGAAAACCCCTCTCAGACTGCCAGGGCAGAAGCAGATTTCCAATAAGGTTTACTGCTCTTTGCACTTGCTTTGGCCTCATAAATAAATATTCCTCTTCTTTCACACATTTGTATCGATAGTATTTAGATACCTTTCTAACGGCGAGATTCTACGAGTTTGTAGAGCCACAAATTAAGTTTCATCTCTCTGGCTGCAAAGTCCTAGTAACTCCAAATTTCTAGTGCCCCCATCTGAGACTTAAATTTGAATTCTACATGGCTGTGTAGTCAAAGGCTGTTGAGTTGAAAAACTATGAGCTGTACTTTTATCAACAGTGGTGAATGACGTGGATAATCCACAGTCTAACAAATCCTCTGCACGTCACCGAAAGCATTCTGTATCTGTCTCACTTCACCTAAACAGATGGAAGATTTTGCAAGAGTGTCTTTTAGGGGGCTGGAGAGATGGCTCAGCCGGTAAGAGCACCGACTACTCTTGCAGAGGACCCGGGTTCGATTCCCAGCACCCACATGGCGGCTGAGAGAACCGTTTTTAATTCCAGTTCCAGGGGAATCTGACTCCCTCTTCTGACCTCCACAGCATTGCACAACACGGGTGCACAGATCTGCATGCAGACAGTACACTCATACACATAAAAAATAATAATAAAAAAGAGTCTTTTAGACGGTTTAACCCGATTTTCACTAGACATTGAAGAATCAAAGCTTATAGAGATTGCTGATATGATTACTACAGATTTATTTATTTAATTTTTTTTTTTTATGTGTGGGTGCACATAGACACAGGTGCACTGCCCAGTGAGATCAGAGGACACCTGCGGGAATTGCTTCTCCCTTTCTTCCCCGTGAGTCCTTCCTATTGAACTCAGACCTTCAGGCTCAGCTCTTTTATCTCCTGAGCCATCTAGCTGGCCTTGTAAATATTTTGAAGTTCTTACTCCCTAACAATTGCAAATGGGATGGGTAATAATTACGAACTTTCAAAAAGTAAAGATGGACTATTAAGACATTTAAGGAGAGTCACAAACTCTCAATCTCTTTTTTCACAGATTGACTGTTAAATATATCCCAATGGGAAATGATCAGTTTAAAAGAGACATAATATGCTGACATTTGGCATATTTTATATTAAGCAAGACTGTTTAAAATTCTCCACAAAGCATATTCAGACTACGTTTTAATTAAATGCCATGCAGAAGTCTTCTGCTTTTGAACCATGAAATATCCCAGGACAATAGGAAACTTCCTGGGAAAAATTGAGCTGCTAAAATGTCATTTCTGAAATTTCTCTTTGTTCCTTATTATTTCAATGTAATGGTCTTGCCATTCAACAACTAGACATTAAAATATTTCTTTCTCTGATAACCGATAAACTTGATGGCAAGTTTCCTGACAGCATAATAATAACGAGTGATTGCAGGAGATTATTATTTTAAGTGATTGTCATGTACTTGATCTCCTTTGAGCATCACTCGGTCTCATCAGTTTCACAACACTTGGTTTTCAGATAAGAACATTAAGACTTAAGGTGATTAATCTTAAATGCTAAGTCGGAATTTTAACCACAATTCCAAAACCTTCTACTAAACATAAAACTTCCATTTCATTGAATTACAAATATTATTTTAGAAAACTAACAAAATTTATCAGCTTGCTGTCATAAGCTAACTCTTTTTTCAATTTCTTGAATTATTTTATTTTTGAGATTTTTTTTTATTTTTTTTTAATGTTTATTTTATTTTTTGTTTTTTTTGAGACAGGGTCTCCCTGTAGCTCCCGCTGTCCTGAAACTCTATGTAAACCAGTGAGCTCAGAGATCCGCCTGCCTCTGCCTCCCAAGTGCTAGGGTTAAAGACGTGGGCCACATGCCTGGCTTTTTTTTTCAATGTACTGTCTGCATGTAGGTTGGTGCACCCGTGTCATGCAATGCTGTGGAGGTCAGAAGAGGGCGCCGGATTCCCCTGGAACTGGAGTTAAAGACAGTTCTTAGCCGCAACCTGGGTCCTCTGCAAGAGTAGTCAGTGCTCTTAACCACTGAGCCATCTCTCCTGCCCCGCCTGGCTTTATTTTTGAGAATTTTATACACTAATTTTGTATTTGCATTATCTCCATCCTTCCCAGTCCTCTTCCAACTCTTTTCCTCTGTTCCCTTCTCCTCCCAATTATTTGACAACTCTATTATATGACTTCAGATACTTTCCCTTCATCACTTAAAAAATCAGTTCTCAGCCGGGCATGGTGGTGCACGCCTTTAATCCTAGCACTTGGGAGGCAGAGCATGCGGGTTCCTTTTGAGTTCAAGGCCAGCCTGGTCCACAGAATGAGGTTCCAGGAACAGCTTGGTCTACAGGGAGACCCTATCTCGAAAGACCAAAAAAAAAAAAAAAAAAAAAAAAAAAATAGTTCTCAAAAAATACCCATGCATTTATGTCAATGTTGACAGGGAAACTCAAATTAATTTTTTTATTTTTGTTTTCTTATGTGTATGATGTACTGTCTGACGCAGGTTTGTGCCCGCGTGTCGTGCAATGCCGCGGAGGTCAGAAGAAGGTCTCGGATTCCCCTGGAACTGGAGTTCTCCTGGAATTGGAGTTTCAGACGGTTTTCGGCCGCCATGTGGGTGCTGGGGATCGAACCCGGGTCCTCTGCAAGAGCGGTCGGCGCTCTTAACCGCTAGGCCATCTCTCCAGCCCCGAAACTCCAAATTATTAAAGCCAGAAAGCATTAAACTAAAATCAATATTATATCACTGTAAAAAAAAAATCAAGTTTTTAGTGGAGAGGAGAAAATGGGAGTTCATGTTTGTAGGTACAAAAGTACAAAGGTCATTTTATAAGATGGAGAATTTTAGAACTGGGTAGTGATGAAGGCTGCAAAGTAGCATGAATATGCACCAGGGTACTAAACTATACACCTAAAATGGGAGATGGTGGATTTTATGTGTATTTTAACCCAAGTGAAATAGCTTTTAAAAGATGATCAGCTATTCATCCTTTGAAAAGTTTGAATTATGTGGGAATTAAGATTAACTACTAGAATCCTGTTCCTTAATGTAATGATTTATGTTTGGTCTGCATAATTAAACTGTATTTCATTAAAAATAACATAGGAAACTTCCCATGATATAATATTTAGGTAGAGAAAAATGTAAATTATAAAACAATATATAGTAATATCATAAATATTTTCTGCTAAAAATTGCAGGGCTCCTCAAGGAGATTGGGAAAAGAAGGTTACTTCTTTTCTAATGGTTACTTCTGGACCAGGGGTTAGCAACATCAATTTCTGTAGAAGATCAGATAGTGCATATTTTAGGATATGTGAGCCTATAAGTTGTCTGCAACTTATTTTTTAATATTTTTTTAATTTATTTTTTTATGTGTATGAATGTACTGTCTGCATGTAGGTTTGTGCACCCGTGTCGTGCAATGCCGCGGAGGTCAGAAGAGGGTATTGGATTCCCCTGGAACTGGAGTTAAATACGGTTCTCAGCCGCCATGTGGGTGCTGGGGATCGAACCTGAGTCCTCTGCAAGTCGGTGCTCTTAACTGCTGGGCCATCTCTCCAGCCCTTCTTTTTTGTGCACATGTACACATACACACTATTGTAACATAATTCTTTTTAAATTGTTTATTATTTTATATGTATGAATGGTATTGCCTGCATGTATGTAAGTGCACCTGTATCATTACAATACCTGTGGAGGTCAGAAGAAGGTGTCAAATCCCTTGAAACTGGAGTTATAGGTGATTATTAGCCACCATGTGAGTGCTGGCAATTGAACCAGGGTCTTTTGCAAAAACAGCCAGTGCTCTCAACTTCTGACCCATCTCTCCAGAGCCTTAACACATAATTCTTAATAATTTAAACTCATTGTTAATTGGAGGTCTCACAAAAAATGCAGGATTTGTTTTCCAGTACAATTCCATGTTGTGCCTTTTCTATCTTTTCAAAATACTCAACATTTCCATAGTTTTAACTAACCCTTGGCATTATGTGATGACCTTAGAGATAGCCTCGTGTATATGTAATGCTTTTCCTTCATAATGAAAAGCTCAAAAAGTTAATACTGTGTCATTAGCACCTGTGATTCTTAAGGAACCTATTCAAGGTTATATAAAAGTTATTTAGGGGGAAGATGGGCTAATCCTGAGGGAGGAGAAAATAGTAAATCCTACCAGAGTGCCTAGTGCAAAGCCTTTTGAGGACTGTGTTAGTGTTTCCTGGAATTCTTTAGAAAGAGCTGTCACATTCTTTTTTTAGTATATTAATATTCCTATATGATAGAACACACCATAGGATTACATAAGGATAAATTATGAATGGTTGTAGTATGTATCAATAAAGAGAAAATATTATTTTACAAAATATTTTTAACTGTTAAATATAATCTTTTTTTTTAACCAAAAGATGTCATGTTTTCCCCAAGGAAGTGCTTGAAGCCTCCTCCTTGGCAACCCCAAACAGCCATCAATCCTGCCCCTGTGCTCCACACTGGGGTCTCTCCCCCCCATGGTCACCCAAATGAGGTCCAGCAAGTATGTCCTGTCTTGATCTTCCTGCACTGGCCTCCATGACACAGCCTGGGTAGTCCAACAATGGCAGTCTACACTCTGAAGAGGGTGAAATCCCAGTAGCCACTCAGTCCACAAGCTGGATATCTCAGTAGTCCCCATCTGGCATTGAAGGTTTGGAGGATTCTTAAGTTTTATATCTGAAGTGCAATTTCTCAGACCTTACTGATTATTTATTTCTTGTTATACTTTCCTTTTGGATGCTTAAGACCACACAGTTAGCCCAGATTAACCAAGGTTTTTGTTTTCTCAAGGTCAGAATGTAGAGTTATACTTCTTTTTACCTGCATGCAACTTTACTGTTAAAATGTGAATCTCTAAATGAGTTTTGGAATTAACCTATAGTTTATTTTCAGATTTTGTAATTTTAACTTATGTGTGGAGTGTATATATGCATATTTTGGAATAATACAAAATCAAAGGGAACAAAAAAAGAGAGACAAAAAGCTATTCAAAGAACTGACCAAAACAGTAAATTTGTGCATCAAAAAGGTTATAAAAGACTGAGAAAAAAATGCAAAACAGGACTTAACATGTACAACAGAATCCATGAGCTCTGGCGGGGGGTCAGGTGGGGGGACATGGATGGGAGAATGAGTCTAAATTTGATTAAGAAATGTATAAAATGTGCTAAATAAAAATTTTGAAAAAGAAAGAGCTATCACAAATTATAGCAAATGAGAGAAGTCTGTTCTGAACTAAAGGCCTGAGACAAGATCCTCCCTTTGAAGCCAGACTAGGGTCCGGGCTGGGCATGTCTGTGGTGTCTGCCTGCTTGGCAGGCAGGAATGCCTGCACTGACAGAAGCTGGGAGAAAGGGGAAAGCACTTTCCTTAGAATTGGCTTGCCTAATAATAAATTATCATTATTATTTAAGCAAAAATTAAAAGTGTGTGATCAAATAGATAAACCAGAAAAAGATTCTAACTAGTCTCTCACTTATGGTATTATAAAACTTAATTTGATATTATATTTCATTACATACAATGCTTATCTTACTGAGTCAAACTTATTTTGCTTAATACAATGATCTCAAGTTCCATTCGTTTTCCTACAGATGACAGAATTTTGTTTTTCTTTTTATTTTATTTTATTTATTTTTGTATGTGTGCGAGTGTACTGTCTGCATGTAGGTTTGTGCACCTGTGTCGTGCAATGCTGCAGAGGTCAGAAGAGGGTCTTGGATTCCCCTGGAACTGGAGTTCTCCTGGAATTGGAGTTACAGACGGTTCTCAGCCACCATGTAGGTTCTGGGGATCGAACCCAGGTCCTCTGCAAGAGCAGTCAGTACTCTTAACCGCTAGACTATCTCTCCAGCCCAGAATTTTGTTTTTCTTTACAGTCAAATAAAACTCGGTTGTATGCTTCTGTTTGTGCATACATAGAGCTCTCCCATACATGTACAGATCTCTCTAAAGTGTGCTGACTTTAATTTCCTTTGGAATACCTAGGAATGGAATTCCTCCATCACATGGTAATTCTTATTTCCTTCAGTTTATAAGTCAAAGTTTATACTACCTTTTCTGCACTGAAAGACAGCTCAAGCCAAGTTTGATTTTCAGTACCCGAATCTTTGCAAAACTTCTCTCCCTCCCTATAAACTTTCTTACTTTTCTTTACTTTCATTTTCTATTCTCTGTCTTCATCTTCTACCTTTTCAAATTATCCAAGTGATCAATTTTTATATATTAAAACCAAAATCCCTGTGCTTGCCAATCAAGTTTTACAAGGTATTTTCTCAAATCCCTCGATTTTGCAGTAAAGGAAAATTTGACAGGAACAAACTAATGTCTTCAAGCCCTCCTAGTAGCAGAGGCTGCTTGAGGTCTCCTGGAGACACTAACAAAGTGACTCCAGAACCTCCTCCTGTTACCTCTGCAGGAGCACAGGATTCCGTGACAGCCAAGAATAAGTTAACACTCATCTGACCCAGAAGGTGACCAGACACCTTACTCACAGGTCACACAGTCTTTGTGTAATAGTAATCAAAATACTAAGATGCTTATCTAGAGTACAGGGGAATGCAGAGTCATGATTTGCTAATTATTAAGTCCTTATCCTTCAAGGGAGATGAGGAGAGCTGCCTGAAATAGCTCTGAAGCACAGCTTCTCCTTGCATGCTTTGGTTATGTAGGATCTACCCTAATTAAATAAGATTTGGAGAAATGCTCCTGTGATCAGAGGCTCTGAAGAGAGTTGTATTAATGGAAATAAATTAAAGCAGCTCCAAGCAAAGACATTCCAGTCTGTCTTCTACTTGGCCCCATCTAGCCCTCTCTATTAGAATGAACCTGCAAAGTATTTAAAGAGCTTATTCCTGGCCTTGGGCTAGGGGAACATTTGCTCTGTCTTGTCCCTCTAAAAAGAGAGGAAAGCCCTGGGCTGAGTTGAGCCATTGAATGGGCCCTGTGCTCTAGCAGGCATGGGGCAGGAAAGCACTGAGGAGCAGAGAGATCAATGAGGGCAGCCAGGCTGGCTGTCAGGGTGTCGCAGGCTCTCTCACAAGTTGGACCATTTTATCTCAAGCCCATTTCCCCTGTCATTTTACAGCCTCCATCTCTGAATTTCTCTCTTTATATTTTTCTTTTCATTTTCTCTTTTCTGATTTTTTAATTTGCCCTAAAGCTTTGAAAAGACAGATGTACCTACTAAATATGCTATGCTTCTCTCTCTCTCTCTCTCTCTCTCTCTCTCTCTCTCTCTCTCTCTCTCTCTCTCTCTCTCTTTTGCCTTTCTTTTCAATTAATCTTCACAGAGCCAGCCTAGTGGGACAGCCGAGGACTCCTGACTGACCCTCTTCCTGTCACTGTTTCCTTGGTCGTTTGATTACTTCCCTCTGCTTTCCCCTGGTGGTAGCAGCTCCAGTAATTGGAGCCAGCTGTTTGGTAGCGTGTTCTTTATTCCCAAAGAGGACCTAAAAGCCACTGCTACTCCATTGTCTGATGTCTGGTGTTTGAATGAGAAGGGCACAGTGGCAGCCCAAATCCACAAGGCTCCTGCCTCTGGGAGTCTTCAGAAGCCAAGACTGGAGGGAGCATTGCTCTGCATTTCAAGTGTGCTTTGATTTTGTTGTATGTGACAGCATAATTTTAAAAAATTGAATAATACCAGATGCTTCTTAGAAACATCACCTTTGATCCTGAGGGAAACTAAGAAGCCACTCCAACCTTTTATCTAACATAGGAGCTCTTCTTTCAAATTCCTCTTTGTCTCTTAAGACAGTATTAGGTGCATTCAGTGATGAGGAACACGATTTCTCAAGTAGTCCTATGTGCTATTCAGAGAGCAAGGAATTTTTCTTGTGTATTAAACCAAAACCTGCCCCTCTATTCAACAATGTTCTTCAAGGCTGGCACCTGAAATGATAGAGGTAAAGAAAAAATTCTCTCCCAAACATCAGCTATTTAAACACAACTACTCCGCATTCTTTTCTTCCTCATGAAATACTTTCAGTGCTTTGAACCTTTCTTTATAGTTTCATGGTTTATAGATTGTTTTCTCTTTTAAAATACTGGTACTTTTCACCTTTTACAGAACAGTTTCTCTCATGCTGTGGGTCCCAGAATGAAACCAAGTAGCTCCTGAGTTTATAGGTGCAGAAGGGAGCAGCTTATTGCTGCTCTCACCCAGAACTACCTTCAGCAGTTGTGGGTGAAGATCTTTTTACTAAGTAGAGAAAGTCTTGTTTGTTGTTCCAACAAAAAAAGGGGTGGGGGAACAACAAACTCATCCATAGTAAAAGACACCTCACAGTCTTCTGAAGGGCTCCCATCTCCCCCAGTCTTGTAGGCAAGACAGCGGGCCCAGGATCCTCCCAGGATCGCTCAGCACTGTGGAAAGAAGGATTGTAATTTTAAGACTGAAGTCTGAAAGTAACCGACGTATTTCATTGATCTAAAGGGAAGTCTCACCACGATGGCTTGGAACATCCTCGAAAACTGGATCCAGGTTCTTAGGTAGCATTCATCCTTGATAAAATAATGAATTTTATATACATGGGATTCCTTATCGATAGTTGGATATCATGATCTCCAAGCCACAAATAAGGAAACCACAGTATAGAAAAGTTAAATAATGCAATCAACATTATATCTGGGTCTCTCTCTATGCTTAACATTTAAGATGCTAAGGTTTTTATTATATTCAACATTTAAGAGCACAGGATCTATGAATGGTGGTGATAGCACTTAGAAGTCATCCAGAGTCCCAATTCCAATCTCTATCTGACTCATGGCCCCCTTTCTATTTTCTGTGCTTTATGATTCTCTCTTGGAAAACATGAAATAAAATTCAAAATGAAATTTCATATTCAGCAAGCAAAACTAGACCAGAAAATGAAAGCAGCTACATTACTGTATAACAACTTTCAAGAGTTGGTAAAAGTGAACATAGTTTCTCATAGCTTCAGGGTTAGTGGAGATACTCCTGCTGCCGTGAGTGACACACTACGAAGCTTTCCATCTCCTTCCAGCTGCATAAGGTCCAGGTTCAGAGCTGGCCCTGCATCAGGCACTCCCAATTTCATTGTCTTTTAATGGGAAAGAATGGACACTTCTGGTAATGAGCAATTGCTACAGGTAAGGACGGAGAATTGGCCTACCAATTGCTCTAACCCAGTAGTGGACTGTTACTAGTCCTTTGGGACCCAGACCTCCATTCATCTGGATGCACTTGGAGCCCTGTAGTTTTCTTAAGGCTGCTTTGACAAAGTACCACAAGCTGGATGGCAAAAATAATACAAATTTATCATACGAAATCTGGAAGCCAGAAGTCTAAAGTGGAGCTGTTGACAGGATTGATGCTTCTAGGATCTGGTCCATCCCTCACTCCTGGCTTCTTGGGTCTATGGCACTGGTTTTTCTTTCCTTGGCATGTAGCTCTGTTACCCCAATACCTGGCATTATCTTTAGAAAACCTTCTGTCTCTATCATCTACCATCTATCTATGTATCTATGTATCTATCTATCACTATCTCGGTGATACCCCTTTTTATAAGGATACCAGCTCATACTGGATTACTGGCCCAATCTATTCCCTTATCCCCTTAACATAATTATATCTGCTATGACTGTATTTCCAAATACAGTCACATTTTGGGGTTAAGAATTTGTAAGTCCTAATTTTGCTTGTTAACTGAGCTAAAAGTTGCCCGGATAGAGCACTTCCTGGTGGCACTTCTGGAAGACGTTATTGTTTGGACCTGTATCCTAAATAAAGAAGTTCCATGATCCCCAAGGTGAACAGGCATCATTCTATCTGTTGAGGGTCTAAATAGAGCAAAGAGGTGGAGGAAGCTGGGACATGCATCTTTTTCTCCCCTTGGATGTTGACACTCCAGGTTCTTGGACATTCAGACTCGAGCTTACAGAACTTACAGGGCTTTTTCTCTGATTCTTGGGTCTTTGGGGTGGACTCTGTGAACAAAAGTTCCTGGGAAGCACCGCCCCTGACATTGAGTGTCCTGCAAGGCTGACTAACTGGTTAGAACTTCAATGATAGTGGAGATATTGATGGAGATCTTGCAAGTCCACAGCCCAATTACAACTTATTTGGGCCTATCTTTAGCTCCCAAAATAGCCATTTCTTGCCCATACCCATGTCTGACCTAACATCCTTATGAACAGGTGAAATCTTTTGGAATTATCTTAACAGACAATTAGCTTCTACCAACTAAAAATGCTAGAAGTGTCTTTTTTGTTGTTGTTGTTCTTTTTGAGATAGGGTCTCTCTGTAGCCCCAGCTGTCCTGGAACTCGCTATGTAGAGCAGGCTGGCCTTGAACTCACAGAGATCTGCCTGTTTCTGCCTCCCAACTGCTGGAATTAAAGGTGTGCACCCCCACATCCGGCTAGAGATGTCTTTAGGTAGATCTGAGGCTGTAGCAGAGAGTCCCCTGCTTTTCTGTAACATGCCTACCTGAACTTCCTGCCAATGTATTTGAAAAGTGTCTTGATTGATAAGTTCCTTTCTTATGTTACTATAAAAGCTTCATGAAACTCTTAACATATTGAAGCATGGAATTTGGAATAACCTGAACCTGTGTTCCTGACCCATGGTCACTTATTTCACTTCAGGACAAACAATCTCTTATTCCCTTTGAGGTAAGAGTTGTGTTTTTGCATTGGCAAATTAGAACTAAAATACCGGCTTTTCTGGGCTTCAAGCTTACAGATGGCAGCTCATGGGTTAGCTTCCAAAGTCACATGAGTCAGCACCTCCTAATAAGTCCCTTCATCTGTCCCTCGGCCTGCCTGTCTCTATCCATCTTCCTACCTACCATTCTATCCTATGGTTTCCATTTCTCTTGAGAACCCTAGCCAGTACATACTTTAACATATATTTTCATGGGACAGAAGATGGAAAACAATTCAACTCATACAACACCCATCCGAGAAAGCTTTGAAGAGTGAAGGGAAGACATGGTGGAAGGATGCAAAGGCTGGGTCACAGTGTCTAAACGTGCAGGCTGTGCTCTCCAAGGCTCTTAACCAAAGATGCATGCATGGGCCCTGAAGTCCAGGGCAGAACATTGTCAGCTCAGAAGAAGGAAACGCCTTCCCTAATTCACACAAAAGAGCCAATAGTACTCACTAGTCTTTACAAGCAAAACAAACAAAAATCTTTATAGTCACTAAAGAAAGGAATTTTATCTTCTAGATAAATTGTTCACTAGTACATAGTTAAGGCCTACTATGTGCCAGACATTGTCTCATTTCCACTGTAGCCTGAAGGACTGCTTCTCTGTCCTTCTCTATGGGTTGAAACCAAAGGAAGTTAGAAAAATTGTCCAAATTGGGTCATGTCTGTCCAACTCTTGTTTCAGCCCAGAAAACATTGGCTGCTGTTGCAGTTACAGTCGCTCCTACGAGCGTGAAGATCCAAATCCTTGGGGAATGACATCTTATGAGTCTCTCCTCACTGGTCATGATCTTCTCCCTGGGGTAAGAATTAAGAGGACAAGGGACTAGAGAGATGGCTCAGCAGTTAAGAGCACTGGCTGCTCTTGCAGAGAACCTGGGTTCGATTCTCAGCACCCACATGGTGGCTGACAACCTTCTGTAACTGCAGTTCCAGGGGATCTGACACCCTCTTCTGACCTTCACAGGCATTGCATGACACAGGCACGTATACATATGCAGGTAATACATTCAGACACATAAAATAAAAATAATAAAATATTTTTAAAAAGAATTAAGAAGACCATGCAGTTGTCCTAGCTTGGTTTCTGAGATCCATCCTTATGCATGGCTTTAATCATAAATTTCCAAGAAATGAACTCAAAATTCATTCATCTGTTCCAGTTAGCACCGTCAGGGTTCTTCTGATTTCTGAGACCTCTTCTAGGCTGCCTGTATAATACTGGTCAGTGCTAATCCATCTGTTTAATTGTGTTTTCCAATTAGTCAGTAACCTCTCTTATTATATTTCCAAAGCCTTACATAGTGTTCAACATATACTAGGTGCTACATTAGAGTTTAACAAATAAGTGGACTCATCCCAACACATGCAAGCAGAACATTCCTACAGAAAATCTCCTTCTAACCTGTCCTTTTCTCCTCTCTCTCCCTTCCTCCCTTTCTCCCTATTCTCCCCTCTTTCCCTCCTCTCCTTATCACTCTCATTTTGCTTCTTTCTTCTCCTTCCTTTTTCTTTTTCTCCTAGTAATTCAAGTGTTCATCTCAATAACCCTTTGAGAAAGATCTTACCATTGCCTGCACTTGATGGAAAGAACACAGACTTACTAAAGTGAACTATCTTGTCCAAAGTCACCTATATAATAAGTGACACAGCCAGTCCTGGACCTCACACTGCTGGTCCCTGCCAGTGCTCTGAGTAACTGTACAGTGTGGAAAGTGTCCTTTAAGACTGATTCTCAGCTAATTAATCGCTTCTGAATTTCATTCTAACCTTGGAAAAAGATTTTTTCTTCGTCTTCCTGATAACAGATTGAAGTTGAGGAGCCTCAGGAACGTGGAAGGAGGAACCATGACGCTGTCTGTGGTGATGCTCTCTACTCAGTGGCTGACATCTACGGAGCGTTCAGTAAATTCACAGCAGCTAAATCCTGGACATGTATCACCTTCCTGCTGGAGGTGCCCAGGCACAGGAGACAAAGGTGGCCTTTGTCTATGTTCCTTGGCTCAAGTCCCAGTCCAACACTAAAACCTGGGGTATATAATTGCCCTGTTCTGTGTGCTTTATATAATTCTGTGCTCATGACAATCAATTCAAAGTAAGTATGAAAATAATTCCATTTACAAGAAAGGAAACTTGATCTTGGAAAATGCTGAGCAGCTCAGCCAAGTTCATGCAATTAGTAAGCAGCAGAGCTGAAATTGAACCCAGACTTCTTCCTCTTCAGTCACTAACTTTTTTCAATGTATCCTACCAACAAGTCAACAGTATTTATTGAGAGATTTTCAAACTCTAAATCACCAAAGAGCTCTAATTTCAGCATGTACACGCAGTTATGCTGTGCGTTCATTGAAGTAGCTCGCTTGTTATCTCCTTTATGTTCTAGGTCCCCTATTTGGGGAGATCACTTTCAACTCAAAAAGGTGTTTTTTTTTTTTTGATGGCAGAGACTTTGGCCCTTGGATTTTTACCAAGATAAAATTTTCTTTAGAATCATACTATGAAAACGAGGCTTTGTGTCTTAGCAAGGGCCCTGGGTGTCTCAGGAGGTGTTCTTTCCACTGGTAGCTCACTGCCCTTAGAGCATGTGCTGTCACTAAGTGTCATTCAGGAATTCTGACCCTCTTCCAGTTGGCAAAGCTGCATTCTCAAGTACTCCAGTATTCCCTCTGTGAAAAGGGGGTTGTGGGCATGCAAAATGGAGGCCTTAACACCTCCTCACCCCAGTCCCATGTAATCCAGAAAGTTTTACCCTGGAAATGCAGGAAATAGTTATTCAAATTGAGCAGACTGGCAAGAATGGAGAACTCGCCTGGAGGCATTGTTTAATACATAAAACAAGTGAATTAACCTTTTTATCAGAAACAAGCTTCAAAACCTTATATAACAGTGGAGTTATCTCAAGTCTCAAAAAATGGCCTTGGATGTCAGTCACATTCCCTGCCTACTCTGAATCTGTTCAGACCTCTCTGCACCTAGAGAAGAGCAGAAGAAAGTACTGGAAACTTCTCCCTCTTTTCCCCTCCTGCTTCTGTACAGTCACTTCTTCACCCTTGGGTGCTTTGCTCAGACACCCAAGTGCATTCAGGTTTTTCCACTAAGAAATCCCTCACTAAGCAGGTTCTAAGTCCTGTATGTCCTAAATAATTGGGTCTTACAAGAAAGACGCTTTCTTTCTTTCTTTCTTTCTTTCTTTCTTTCTTTCTTTCTTTCTTTCTTTCTTTCTTTCCTTCTTTCTTCTTTCTTCTTTCTTCTTTCTTCTTTCTTCTTTCTTCTTTCTTCTTTCTTCCTTTCTATTGTATGTGTATAAGTGTTTTATCTGTATTATGTACTTACACCACATGCACAAACTTCCCATGGAGGCCATAAGACCATATCAGATTACCCCAGAACTGGAGTTACCGTGTGGGTGCTGGAACTAAACCTGGGTCCTTTGTAAGAGCAGCCAGTACTCTTAACCATTGAGCCATCTCTCCAGCCCCAAGACTTCCTTAAAATCGCAAAATATTACATCTTAAAGGATATGCAGGTTCACTCATCCAACTTCTCATTTTTAAATGAAGAAACTGAAGTCCTTAGAGACAACATGGCTTTGAGGACACATATACCACACCTGTGCTGTTTTCCTTATTCCATATATGTGAGGGAGACAACTGCATTATTTACCTTATCATTTGCATGGCCTCTACTCCCAGGTATGAAATAATTACCAAAATAATGTAAACTAGTGTGGTAAAGAGTCTCTGAGAATCCACCAGTCTGTTTCTCTATGGCAAGTATACATTTACAAGGCAACAATTAGGTGTGGTATCTCCAGTTACTTTAATCAAATTAGCCAACAGGAGCACTAAATGCCTGATCAACACATTACTGACAAGTATTACCACAAGCTGGAATGACCAGATACTACCAATAGTTTAGAATTCTTGGGCCCAAAAGAGGGGACTTACCACAGTGACATTTCCATTACACACATCACTAAATCATACTGAGAAGCCAAGATGGCTGAGTGGGTAAAGGTGTTTTCCACCCAGACCAATGATCTTAGTTCTAGCCCAGGACCCACAAGGTGAAAGCAGAGAACAGCATACACTCCCCTCTATGCTAAATAAAATAAACATTAAAAAAAAAAACCACTTAAAATGTAAATTTGAAATGTAACATCTTCTTGTAAGTAATTTTAAGACTAAACAGAGGACAGAAATACATTTTTTTAGTGTTGTCCCCAGTTAATTCCTAAGGTCTATCTTAGTGTTTTGCACAGAGCATATTTATTGACTAAAAGAATTAGTGCATGAAAGCACATTATTACAGGAATAACCAAATCTTTCACCTCAAATCCTCACTTGTTTGGAATGTCCCAATTGCCATTAAACAGTCAGCTTCTTTTCTTGCATATCAACGTCTCAAGCAAAAAATGGAAAACTAGAAAAGCTGTGGACGGCCACCGCCCATCCCATCAGGCTCCAAGCAATCCTGCCATTCCGAAGCCACTCTGCCTAGGTCTCCAGAACACTTGACAGTCTTGGGAAATGCTCATAGGTGAACAGTGAGAAGCATCTAGAACCAGCTCAGAGGTAGGCCTGTGCTTCCAGGAATATTGTCACCCATTCACAGGTACTTCCTGTTTTTTCAAACACCTTGCCCACCTTCTGCACACCAAGCAGTGGTTCAGTCTGCAAGGCATGGGGCCTACAGGAAACTGCCTGCAAACTCAGGTAGCTTTTCTGACTCTGAGAGAGAGCTTCAACATTCTTTCAGAGAAATGCCAACAAAAGCTAAAGCAAGTCTCAGAGAAATACTACCGCAGACCAGCATCAGGCGGGTGAGAGAGCTTTCTGTGAAAGTGCCTCTGCAGAGTGCATTTTAAAACAAATAAATATGCTTCTTTAGATTTGGGGTTCTCATGGGTGGAATTAGGAAAAGTCACTTTTAGTGGGTGGTTTTGGTCATTTTTCTGATAAGAAGAAAGATGCAGAAAAAGAAAGGCTTGGGTCAGGTGGGAAAGGGGCTTCACAATTGGAGTGTCCCAGCCCAGTTCAGGGGGAGAAATGAAAGAATGTCTCTATTTAAGGACACTCTCAAGTCCTTCCAGATGTCAGAATAAATACATACATCAAGTATGTCAGCCTGAATAAGTACACAACGCCTTGTTGATCTGGGCTATTCTTCATAGTGAGCTTCATAGTGAGCTTTGTCTGAACAATTCTAGGGAATTTCTACTTGACCTAGTCACAGGTGGACTTGGAATGAGTGTGGCAGGGGCTCTGTACTCAGTCTGCAAGAGAATTTAGACATGTTGCTTTAGGCAATGGTACCGTCTCATATCTTAGGTCTTGGATAACCAATTAAGTGTTTTTATAGCAAAATTAATAGGAAAACTGGTGACTTCTGGTAACAGTTGCTGGCTCAGCTCTTGGGAAGCAGCCCTCTATTTGCTTTTGTCTGGTTCCATTTTTTTTTTCCTCATCCATATTGCCAAATGAAGTTAAATTGTGCAAATTTTTGTTTAGAGAATTGACTCCTTAATGTCATTTTCCTGAAATTAAATTAAAATCAATCTCCTTAGAGTAAGGTTTGTCCAGTTAACTGGCAAAGGGCTACAAGGCAGAACACCTCTCTTCTGGGTTAAAAAAAAAGTATTTTAAACATATACTGATCAGAAATAGCTCATAGCAATGAACTACGCACACGAATATTAAGACTGATTAACTTTGGTTTACCTATAGTAACAAATACAGAAACACCTATCTTCCTTTGAATCCTCATTTTAAGAAACGTTTTACATCTATGGGTTTGAAAAACATAACTTTTTGAACTTGTATGCTTTATCAAAAGAAAAACAGTATCTATTCTTCCTTGACCTGCCTTATGTGGTTTAGTCAATGGCGAGATCACTGCGTGTAGCTGTTGAGGTATCAGCTCCTAGGTGTGAAGAAGACCTGGAATAAAACACAGTACCTACAAGGCAGCAGTAGACTTGCTAAGATGGTTCTGAGCGGGGAAACTCTGAGTAGGGCTGGAGCTGTGGGGAAAGGGTCAGGGGGGTGGAAGGAGTCGGTTGGGGCTGGTAAAGGGGCAGAAGCTGAGAAGGCAGAGACAAGGGGCAGGAGTTCACAGGGCATATGTGGGAGAGCCAGGGGTACGCAAGCGCGTCCAGAGCCCCTAAGACGTCAAGTACGAGAGAAAGCCCCTGCTTTTCATCGCCTCCAGGAAAAGGGGTAAGAACGGTCACTTGGAGGAAAGGTTTAGCTGCTGAGACCGATAAACTGACACTCCTCCAGCCAGGAAAACCGCATCTTCCTACTTCCTGGTAGATCTGCAGGGCTCCCACACGTTGCCTCCTGGGTCCCACCCTTCTTCTCAGTCACTCGGTTCCCCAGTGTTGCGTCATCTGTAGACCAACTAACTCATAGTCTGTGAGCAACTATTTCCAGATGCTGACAGTAGCTTCCCAGAGCCTGTCACTGCTTTCTGTTGTAACCTTTACCACTGACAGTCCCAAATTTCCCATCTTCTAGAAAGTTGGGACTGTACTGTGTGTATCCCCTATATATTTATTCTTTTAAACTTCAGTTAGGCCTAATTAACCAAAATTCTCAGAAACCTTCCATAAAGAAAATAATGAAAATTAAACATGAGTTTAAAGGCATTTAAACTGTGTGCTAGCTACAGCAATTGCAAAGAATGTAGACAAAAAAGAAAGATTGCTGTTTAGAAATGTTGATATAGAACAATAAGGGATCAGACAGGTTTCTCGCCTGTTTTGTTTGGTCTTGGCGTTTCTTTTTGAAATTTATTTATTTTCATTTTGTCTATGAGTGTATTTCCTGCATGCGTGTAAGTGCACCTGTGCCGTGCAATGCCCACAGGGGTCAGAAGAAGGAAGGGGTTCGAATCCCCTGGAACTAGAGTTATGGACAGTTGTTAACCACCGTGTGGGTGCTAAGAATTGAACCCAGGTCCTCTGCAAGAGCAGTCAGTGCTCTTAACAACTGAGCCATGTCTCCAGCCCCAGTTCTGGCATTTATACAGTCAAGGCTCCCCCTGTACGGTGTGTTGCCAGTGCTCCCTGGTCTGTGTCTGTGCTTAGCCTTAGGAGGGCTGCAGAAAGTATTTACCTTAAAGTTCCACCACATCTACATCTCACTGCATTAAAAATATATCAAAATACTCCTCTTATTCATCCTCTGGCTTTTTCAGTCCCTGCATGGTGGCAAGGCATAGTAATTCATAATACATTGGATCTGGAAGCCAGTTTTCAGGGTTCAAACCCCAGCTAAGAAAGTTACTGTTTTTAGAGTCTCCATCTCATCCTTCATAAAGTATGATAGTACAGACTTCATAGGGCTTTGGGTGGAAAATAATGAATTAACATATGTAGCACATAGTAAACCATCAAAATCCAGACACACACACACACACACACACACACACACACACACACACCCCACTGGGTTTTATACATTTTGTTTTTCTTATGCCCTGTATCTATCCCATAACTTAGAAGTCATGAAATCATCTCCAGTTCTTTTTTTTTTTTTTCCACTTCGGTGCCTGCTTCCTAGTTCTTTCATTAGTTCTTTATTACAGTCCATAATAGTCTCCTACCTGTCCTAACTATAATCCATTTCTACATTCACTAAACATTTGATTCAAAGTTAGTTACGCACTAGGCACTATTCCAGATGGGAGCAAATGAGCTGTAGAAGAAAAGACACATAAACAGCTCACACAGACTGTGAGAGGACGATTTCGGCAGGGTTCACTGGTGGGATAAGGAGGTAAGAAATCGGAAAGAACTCTCGACAGTGGCTACTGGACTCTAATTCTGATCCTGCCTCTTCTTAGGACTTCGCAAAGTTTGCTTTTCTTGTTCCTGTTATTTTATTGCTATTTGTTTGCTATACATATGTTTCAACCATAGAAAAATTTACAATAAATAAACATGTGTTTATCATCCAGCATTATTAAATTCTCACTTCCTCACAGTTAATTTACATTTTCATAAGAAATAAAATGACAGGATTTAAGCTAGCTGTGCGCCACCTCTCTTGGCTCCATTCTTCTCCTTTACTGTCTCTCTCTCTCTCTCTCTCTCTCTCTCTCTCTCTCTCTCTGTTTTGTTTTTGACAGGTTCTCTCTGTAGCCTCAGCTGGCCTGGAACTCACTCTGGAGACCAGGCTGACCTTGAATCACAGAGATCTGCCTGCCTCTGCCTCCCAAGTGTTAGGATTAAAGGCGTGCGCCACCACACCTGGCTTTACTCGCTCTTGAAGAATTAAAACTATTCTGAACTTGGGGCTGGAAAGATGGTTCAGTAGTTAAAAAGCATTCACTGTTCTTGAAGGGGATGTGTGTTCAATTCCCTTCCCTGCACCTACACAGCAGCTCACAACCATCTATAACTGCAGTCCAGGGAATCTGATGTCTTCTTCTGGCATCTAAGGGCATCTGGTACTTGGTTCACTTACATACATGCAGGCAAAACACTTATACACATAAAATAAAAATAAATAAGCTTTAAAAATACACTGAATCTTTATCACCCATGTTTCTATAAATAATAAAATTACTTGTGTTTATAAACCTTGTATGAGGGTTTCCTACTTTGCATATATCTTCATATCTTGCTTTGGTCATTCAACATTAACTTTTTGAAGATTGGACATGTAGAGACATATGATTTTCATTTACTTACTTTCACTGTTATACAATAGAGTAGGCCACTAAATAGCTATTCCAAAATGTATTCCTCTGTTGTCCTATTAGTAGCCACCTGAGTGGTTTCCCATATTCTACTGTTTATCATATTGCAGTAATGCTTTTGCAGATGTTTTCTTGTTGTATGCACATGTCAAAGTGTCCCTTGGATCCACTGCAAAACATGAATATCTTTAATTTTGCAAGATATCGCATTGCTGTGCTTTCCCAGCACTGGGAGAGAGTTCCCATATCATCTTGCACACATGCAGAGCTTTCATCCTTCTTTTTTTTTCAATGCTTAATATATATATATATATATATATATATATATTGTACAGGACTTTCATCCTTCTTAATTTGGACAGAAGGTCTTGGTAATAGAAAATCAGTGTTTACTTATAGTTCACACATGGTACCATTATGTCCCCTCCAAAAGCTCCATCTATTATGACATAGCGGGATATTTTAACCTCCCAAACACTGGGCAGCATTCTATAGCAGAAGATATTTGCCACTACAGGAGAGACACAGCATACAGCTGAATTTGCATTGTCTTGGGGCTAAAGATGAAGTCAGCTACACCTTCACATAGTGACACAAAAACCTCCCTACCCCTCCTTTAGAAAAGAACCCATGGCTCACAGGAGAGGAAGCTATAAGGGATAATGAGTTAAATGAAGGCTTTATTATCCTGTGTGAGTACAGAGCAGATCATTCACAAAGCACCCAGAGTACAGAGCAAATTGGTCACAAAGTACCCAGGCTCATTTGTCTCCATCAGTGCATGATTACATCCATCCCAGAAGCTCAATAGGGAAGAAAGACTGTAGGCAGATACCATGGAAGTCGTCTCGCCTTCTTGAGTTTCTAGATATATGTGATATGATTGGATCAACAACAAATTTAGTGTATACATACACATACACACACACACACACAGACACACATACAAACTTCTTAAGACCAGGAGAAAAATGATATACATTTTCAAACCGTTTGAGCAAGTGTTTATAAAATAGCTAGTCAATGTGCTAGCACTTAATTAAATATTGTGGAGTGAAAAGGTAAGGCCTTTCCTCCAGCAGATGATCTTAGACTCCCATGGGAAGTGAAAGAGACTAAACTGTAGAACCCAAGTAACACTATGTGTTCTAGGAGGTACACACGTACCATGAAAGCAGAGGGTTGGAAAGCAATATTCATTCATCACTCATCTAACAAACATACAGTAAATGCTCACTACCTATGGGATTCGTACAAGATCTGTAATCTGAGATCACCTGTTAGGTTCTGCTCTCAAGAGCGTATATATACTAGCACGTAAGAAAGTAAGATATGACATGGTAAGGCCAGTTCTAGGAATGGAGCTGAACCAGGACAGCAAAGTGTGGGCATGGGAGGGAACTCGGCCTTTATTTGAATCAAGGGTAGATGGATCCCTTGGACAGTTCGGGCGGGAGGAGCAGAGCTATTTTCATTCTTTAAGATCACAATGGTTTCACACTAAGGACAAACCATTTGGTGGACCAGAGCTGAGCTTTTAATAATTTTCTAGCCAAAAAATTTCCTATTTTACATGCCTAGCATGTACTAAAAGTTCAGTCTTGCTAAATTCATGTAATTTGCCAGTCCACTCCAACATGATTCCTTATCTCTCAGTCCTGCTTATAGTTCCACTCAGTTCTCTACAATCGGCACTGGGGCTGTAAGTGAATAAGAGCAGGGGATCAAGACTGGGCTTCCTTCCCTTCTTTTGCAATGGAAGGAACAGAGTGGCTTAGGGAGTCCAGGCATTGAGCATCACACGGTGGTTAGCAATGAAGGGCCTTGATTTAAAAGCTTATTTGTTGGGTTCTTACCTTGTGACCTTGGCAAATGTATTTCCCTTGTATTAGTCAAAATTTCCTAACTACCACAACAAATAAATCAAACTATAAAGGACTAATCCAATCACTTATTTTTCTTCAGTTCAAAAAAAAATATTAACTTGAGCTATAAAAAAAGCAATAAAGATATCAGAATAAAAAGATTATATATTAGAATTCACATTTCTGTGTACATAAAATTAGTTACAAGACATAATAATAGAAAAACCCTCATTTATAATGACAAAGAAGATTAAATACTTAGGAGTAGACTTAAAAGGAAATGTACAAAAAGTTTGTGAGGAAAACATCCATGAGGAACACGCAAGTGAACATGAACTGATTCGAGGGCATCTCAGACACTGGGTAGCTAGACTCAGTCTCATCAGCATTGGTGTCCTAAAGTCATTGCAGAAATTTAACACTAATACAGTAAAATATGAGTAAGCTTTTATGTAAAAGTAGACACAGTCACATTAAAACACTCAAAAATGGCCCAGAATGGGGCTAGAGAGATGGCCTAGCGGTTAAGAGCACCAACCGCTCTTGCAGGGGACCCAGGTTCGATCCCCAGCACCCACATGGTGGCTGAGAACCATCTGTAACTCCAATTCCAGGAGAACTCCAGTTCCAGGGGAATCCGACACCCTCTTCTGAGCTCCGTGGCATTGCACGGCATGGGTGCACAGACCTACATGCAGACAATACCTTCATACACATAAATAAACAAATACAATTACAAACTAAAAAAAAAATTGTTTAAAAATGGCCAAGTAAACAGTAGCAAAGAAATATGAGAAGAAAGATTAACTCTATCAGATATTAAAACATATTACAAAATACTCATAATTAGAAGTGTGTAGTACTGGTATAAAACCAAATAAGCAGAACAAGGGAATATATCAAAAAGCCCAGCATTGGACTCAATTATATTTGTAAATTTAATACAGGATATGATTTAAATAGTATCACAAATTCCCAGGGGAAAACAAATTAAAACAGGGTTCTAGGGTAACTGGTTAACTATTTGGAAAAATAAGGTTAGAGAACACTTTAAACATGAACCCAGGTGGAACTGAGATACAAGTATTAAAAAGTAAGAACTAATGGGAGAAAACATGAGTAAATTTCTATTTAAGCTGGGCATAAAGATAGATTTCTTAACAACGACTCATAATTCAGAGACACGTTTTAAAAAGACTGATCTGGATTCACCAAAATAAAATTTATATGGATAACTGAAAAGACCATACACAAAATCAAAGCACTTAATAAAGGTTTAAAATTGCAAATGCATCAAAAAACCCCTGAGAGACCCCTGAGGACCAGATCCTCAACTGACCTCAAGAAAACAAAAGCCTTGGTTAATCTGGGTTAACTGTGTGGCCTTAAGCATCCAAAAGGAAAGTATAACCAAAAATAATCAGTAAGACCAGAGAAACTGTACTGCAGACATAAAACTTGAGATCTTAGTAAAAAGACAAAAAGAAAAAAGAGAGCACTGTTGTTTGGCCTGTCTTCAATTCTTACTGGCAGGTGCATCTATTCTGTGGCTGCCACTGCTTTGGGCACTCTTCAAAGACATGAGACACAGCTTTTTAACCTTCCAATTTGGACTGAAGACTCATGTCTCTCCAAGAATCCTCCAAACTTTCAATGCCAGATGGGAACTACTGAGATACCTAGCTTGTGGACTAAGCAGCTAAGAGGATTTCAACCTCATCAGAGTATAGACGGCCATTGTTGGACTACCCAGACTGTATCATGGAGGCCAGTAGAGGGGGATCAAGATAGGACTTGTGCTTACTGGACTTCATTTGGGGGACCATGGGAGGGAAAGACCCCAATCTGGAGCACAAGTGCAGGATTGATGATTGTTTGGGCTTGCCAAAGAGGAACCTTTGAGCACTTCCTTAAGGAAAACATGACATCTTTTAGGGAAAAAAACGTCCTCCAATTCAAGTGATATGTGTGTGTATGTATGTATGTATTTATGTATAAATATATATATATATTATATATATAATAGTATATAGTACTATTATATACACTGAGGCAATACAGTTGGAGAGAACAAAAAACAAAAGAAAAAAAAAAAAAACTCTGGAAGACTCAAAAGATGCAGGACATGTATGGCAGAGGTGCAGGGATTGGGTGGGTATGGGGGGCATGGAAAAGGGAAAGTGACTCAGATTTGATTGAGAAATGATGTTGACCTATGGAAAGTTTAAGAACAATAAAATTAAGAGAGAAAAGTTGCAAACCCAATCTAGCTATAAATATAATACAAATATATGTAGTAACTAAAAAACTCCTAAGAATCCATAAGTGGCTGAGGATGGGAGTCAGTGGTAGAACACTTGCATAGCACAAAGCCTGGTTTCAATCCCCAGCAGAGGGAGAAAGAGAGAGAGAGAGAGAGAGAGAGAGAGAGAGAGAGAGAGAGAGAGAGAGGAGAATTTGAGCTAGAAGATGGTTGATGGTCTGTGCCTGCAATCCCAGCACTGGGGAAGCTGAGACATTCAGGAAGATTGTGAGTTTCAGGCCAGCCTTGGCTACATAATGAGTTCCAGGCCACTGGGGACCTAGTATGTTAAGACTCAAATTAACATACAACACTCGAGGAAAAGAAAAGGTAGATCTAAGAAAGAATATAGAAATGCAGAATTAAATAAAGAGTTTAATTCGGTATAAACTAAATCAAGATTGATTATTTGCTCGTGAAGGTATTGCACAATAGTTTATCTGGAAGCCTCTTCGACTTAATTAGAGAAAATTAATAAAATACTTGTTGCATCAACACTAAAGCAAGGAGCACCCACAACACCCACTACATCACAGCCCAGTCCTCTGGTTGGTGTCCACGCCTCTAAATTTAATTTATTCTTCAGCACTAATTGGGAGGCAGAGGCAGGCGGGGATCCTGTGAGGTATCTAATGGCCAAAGCTCTGGTCCTTCATACTGGCGAGTGTCCTGTGTATCAGCTGTTGAGGTGTAATGGGATGAGACGGCTTGTCTCAAAAAGACCTAAAAATAAAAATAAAAAATCTTTTTTTTTTTTTTTTTTTTTTTTTAAAAAATGTTTCTTTTCTTCAAAATATTTTAAAAATCATATATAAGCGAATGCTCGATGTGTCATCTATTGCTGTCAGTAATTGCGAGATGGTTCAGCCTTATACTTAGGAAAGTCCTTGGTTGTGCTACCCTGCAACTCAGCAGTTTCATGCCTAGAAATTTATCCAGAAGATAACCTTCTAATGCAACAATTAATTTTCCCAAAGATTATTAATTGTGACATTCTTTGTTGTTGCAAAACAGTGACAGAATAGAATACTAAATGTACAAACATAAAGAGGTGCTTCAATATAATTCCTGTATGGCTAAGGCAGTAACAATAAGAAACACCAGTAAAATGGAAGAAGATAGGGAATGTTTGTTCGTAACGAACACTGCAAGGAAAGCTGTTTGTTTGAATATTGTAACTTTCACCGCTGAGAAATAGTGTAAATGAAAATTTACATAGGGACAATAGTGCACATTTATTAAAGAGTCATTCGGTACTCTGCTTGCTACATTTTGGTGAAAGAAACTATATTTAGTTGCACGTAATCCATTTAGTTTGTGCCTACAAGCAGAATTAGCTAACTATTGAATAGAAGTGTATCTAAGGTTTAGTGAACTATAAAGGAACAATGAAGGCACCATCAGGGGTTGTGAGGTGTGTGACTTACATTAATCCTTACATCTAAGCACTAGGAGAATTGGTTAGGTTGTCGAGAGTTGCAGTAGACAGTTGTAACAGACAAATCATTAGGTGTAAAGAAAAGGGTGTACAATGGCCACTCTTGCTTGTTTACAGAGCAAATTCCAGCCAGCTGGGTACTACAGGGGAACCCTGTCTGGAAAAGACAAAGAAGGAGGGGAGGAGAAGGAGGAGGCGGAGGAAGAACAGGAGGAGGAAAAAGAAAAAAAAAAAAAAAAAAAAAAAAAAAAAAAAAAAAAAAAGGAAGAGGAGGAGGGAGGAAGGAGGGAGGAAGGAGAGGAGGAGGAGGAGGAGGAGGACGAACACAGGAAGGGTTATAGGAAGAAGGGGAGGAAGTGGAGTCCTTTGTACAACTTCTTTTCAAGGCTTAACAATGGCAATGGTAAAAATGCTTATTTTACAATGAGGCAAACTGACAGGCAACATTACTTCAACCATGTGCTCAACATTAACATCAAAAACTATAAAAATATCAGCAAAATGGACCCTTTGATAGGATGTACTGAAGGGCTCACAGTATGACTTTGTGGTATTTTAAAAAATATTTTTCTTAATTTTTTGAGAGTTTCATACAACATAGTTTAATCATAACCCCACCAAACCCATCTCCTCACAGATCCACAACTACCTCCCTACCCACCATACTTCTGTGTCCTCTTTTCCTGCCACCAAGTCCAATTTGTGTTGCCCAAATTCTCTTCACTGTGGAGCCTGCCCTGGAGGGAGTGTTGTTGACCTATCAGAGGTCACACTCTTAAAGGCAACTGACTCTTCCTCTTGTACAAGCTATCAAATACCAGAAGATCTTTAGTTAAAGGTGGAACTTCTTCAGGCCCAACTCCCTGCTCTATGCTAGGATTTTGTTTGGCCTGAGCTTGAGCTGGTCTTGTGCATAAGATCACAACTGCTGTGAGTTCATAAGTGCAACTGTCCTGCTGTCTTGAAAATATTGTTTCCTTATAGTCATCCACCACCTCTGACTCCCAAAACCTTTTTGCTCCCTCTTCTACAAAGACCCCTGAGACCTGGGGGAAGGGATATGATACAGGTATCCCATTTAGTGCTGAGAACTCTGAAACCTCTTGCTGTCTACATGTTAACCAGTTATGAGTCTCTGTGATAACTGCCTTCTACTGCAAGAAGCCTTTCTGACATGAGTTCAGAGATGCATTAGTCTATGGTTATAACAGTAAGTCACTAGGAGTCATTTTAATACCATGTCATTTTGTAGATTATTAGTAGCAGGTTCTCCCCTAGGGCCCATGACCTCCCTAGCCACAGGTTCTTGAACTTAATAACAGTGCCAGGTAGGGGTCCATCTTGTGGAAAAGACCTTAAATCCAGTCAAAGCACTGTGAGTGACTCATGCCATACATGTCACTATTGTACTGGTTGGGTATATCTTGCCAGGCCAATTGTTGTTACAGCTTGCAGAGTTCATAGCAGGGTAAGGTTTATGATTACTTTTGCCTCTGCTACTGTGCATCCCACCTTCCAGAACTATAAGAGCTAGCCAGTAGTCATGAGCTTCCAGGTCAATACCTGCTTGTTTCTCCCTGTTTTATGACTCAAGTATGTATTGATAGGGACTTACTGTCAGGTTCTGGAGGGTTACCATGAGCAAGAGCAATAGCGTATACATTTGGGTCTATGGGAGAGAGAGAGAGAGAGAGAGAGAGAGAGAGAGAGAGAGAGAGAGAGAGAGAGAGAGAGAGAGAGATTCTACAGTAGGTTTCCACATGATGGTCACTTTCACAATATTAATTCTTCCAATTCATGAGAATTGGGAGGTTCTTCTGGCTTCTGGTGTCCTCAATCATTTTCTTCAAAGATGTAAAATTTTCATTGTAGACATCTTTAATGTCTTTGGTCTAGTTTATTCTGAGATATTTTATTTTTTTGAAGCTATTGTGAATGGGTCAGTTTCCATGTACATGTTTTCCAATGGCTTGTTATTGGTACATAGAAAGGCTACTGATTTTTGTAGATTAATTTCATAACCTGTCACTTTACTGAATGTGTTAATCATTTCTAGGAGTTTTCTGGTAGAATCTTTGGCAACTCAAGTATAATATCATATCATCTGCAAAAAGATATCATTTGAGGTCTTCTTTTCCAATTAGTACTCCTTTAATTTCCTTCTCTTGTCTTATTGGTCTAGCAAGAGTTTCAATATTAAAAAGGAGTGGAAGGCTGGAGAGATGGCCTAGCAGTTAAGAGCACCAACTGCTCTTGCAGAGGACCCGGGTTTGATCCCCAGCACCCACGTGGTGGCTAAGAACCGTCTGTAACTCCAATTCCAGGAGAACTCCAGTTCCAGGGGAATCCGACACCCTCTTCTGACCTCCACGGCATTGCACGACACCGGTGCAGAGACCTACATGCAGACAATACATTCATACACATACAAAAGTAAATAAAAATTAAAAAAAAAATAGTGGAGACACTGGACAGCCTTGCTGGGTTCCTGATTTTAAGGGGAATGCTTCTAGTTTTTTTTTTTTTTTCCATTAAGAATGATGGTGACTATGGGTTCGTTGTATGTAGCTTTAATAATGTTGAGGTATGATCCCTCCAGTCCAATTCCTTCTAGGATTTTAAAGATAAATACATGTTGAATTTTATCAAAGGCCTTTTGTGCATCTATTTAGATGACCATGTGTTTTTTTTTCCCTGAGTCCATTTTTATGATTTATGACATTTATTGACTTACATATATTGAACTATCCCTACACTTCTAGAATAAATCTGATTTGGTCATGGTGGATAACTGTTTTTTGTTTTTTGTTTTTAATTTTTATTTTATTTTTTTGTATGTGTATGAGTGTCCTGTCTGCGTGCAGGTTTGTGCACCCGTGTCGTGCAATGCCGCGGAGGTCAGAAGAGGGTTTCGGATTCCCCTGGAACTGGAGTTCTCCCGAATCGGAGTTTCAGACGGTTCTCAGCCGCCATGTGGGTGCTGGGGATCGAACCCGGGTCCTCTGCAAGAGCGGTCGGCGCTCTTAACCGCTAGGCCATCTCTCCAGCCCCGGATAACTGTTTTTGATGTGTTCCTGTATGCAGTTTGCAAGTATTTTCTTGAGAATTTTTGCATCTATATTCATTAAGGAGATGGGTCCACGATTTTCTTTTTTGGTTGTATCTTAACCTGGTTTTGTTCCTAGAGTGATTCTGGCTTCATAGAAGGATTTGGGTGTTCTCCTTCTATTTCTATCTTTTTAAATAATTTAAGTAATATTGGTTGTAGGTCCTCTTTAAACGTCTGGTTGAATTCTGCTGTAAATCCATCTGGGCCTCATCTTCTTTTAGTTGGGAGTTTTTGTATTACTGTTTCAAGTTCTTTATGCTATGAGTCTGTTTAGGCTGTTGATCTCTTCTTGGTTTAGTTTTGATGATTCCCATGATTTTAGATATTCATCCATTTCTTTTAGATTTTCACATTTAATAGAGTATAGGTTTTTAAAAGATTCCCTTATAATATTCTGGGTCTTTTTGTGTCTGTTATGATGTTTCCCCTTTCATCTCTAATTTTGTTGATTTGAAGTTTGCTCTTTCTTTCTTTTGGTTAACTGGGCCAAGGTTCTGTCTATCTTTCAAGTGTCTTGAGTTCTGTCTATCTTTCAAGTGTCTTGAGTTCTGTCTGTCTTTCAAGTGTCTTGAGTTGCAATGTAAGTCATTTATTTTTGCTTTTCCTGATTTCTTAATGAAGGCACTTAATAGCTATAAATTTCCCTCTTAGGACTGCTTTTAAAGTGTCCCAGAGGTTGTATTGTATTGCCTTGTCCTTCATTTAATTCCAGGAATACTTTTATTTCTTCCTTAATTTCTCCTTTGACTCATTTATTATTCAGCAGTGTATTGTTTAATCTCCATGAGTTTGTGTAGTTGGTAGGGCTTTTTCTGATGTTCATATTCAGCTCTATTGCATTGTGGTCTGTTAGAATCCATGGGATTATTTCAATTTTTTGTATTCATTGTGGTTTCTTTTTTGCCCTAGTATGTGGTCGATTTTAGAGAAAGTTCCAATGGGTGCTGAATAGAGAGTATATTCTTTAGTGCTTGGGTGGGAAATTCAGTACATGTACATTAGGTTCATTTGATGTATGATAGAGCCAGAATGTAGGAAGCTTCCTTTACTATGAGCAGGTACAACTCAGCCCTGCTAAGGGAAGGGGAAGCACGGTACCTGCCTGGGGCCACTGTAGGGAACTGACCTCTTGACGCAGAGATCAGCCAGTTACTTTCGTAACCAGACCTGAGAAGTGCCTCCAACTCAGGTCCTTAGCCTGGGACAACAGAACATTTCCCACTCTTGGCGATGATTTTCCACCTGCCCAGAGACTGCTGGCCCCTGGACAGGAATTTCAGGCTGGTGGCTGATGGCCTGTCTTCAATCTATGTCCACTCACAACTCACTTCACCACACCAGCTATCCAGATTGGAGGTCTGAGAACCCCTGTCCAACCCACTGGTCATTCAAACAAAATGCAGGCCTGCTTTGGCCTGTATGCACACAAAAAATGATGGCCGAGAATTCTGTACTGATGGTAATGGAGAATTCTATTTATTGCCTGCTACAGCCTGCTTTTATAAGCAAAATAATGTCAGCCCCCAGAGCCAATCACAGACCCCCAATTCTGTACCACTGCACACTGCTGCCCCACCCAACATCATGTACCTGGGCCACATTGTCATCTGCTCCTCCTTGGGGTGGGGTCAGAGAAATCCCCTGATTCCCATCCATGTGGTGCCCTGTTAGGTACTAACTGAGGACTAGCTCCCAATTCAAACTGGATCTTCCTACAATTTAATTCAGATGTCTCTCTGTTTATTCTTTGTCCAGTTAATCTGTCTAATGGAGAGAGTGGGAGTATTGAAGTCCCCTTCTATAAGTGTGTTGGGATTAACCTTGGGTCTTAAAGTCCTGTAGTATTGTGTTTATGAAGTTGGGTCCAAATATAGTTATGATTTTAATATTTTCTTGGTTAATTGTTCCTCTGATTAAAATGAAGTGATCCTGATTAGTTTTAGTTTGGAGTCTATTTTGTCAGATATTAGAATTGCAACTCCTGCTTGTTTCTTGGTGCTATTTGCTTGGAATATTTTTTACACCCTTTCACCCTAAGATAGGGCCTGTCCTTGAAGGTGAGAGGGGTTTCTTGCAGAAAACAAAAAGATATATTTTATTTCTTAATCCATTCCAATAGTCTCTGTCTTTTGAATGGGGAGTTTAGGCCAGTGATATTTAATTTCCTGCATATTTTATTCTTGTGTTTTTAAATTTTTTTCATAATCTTTGTTTGAGCAGTCCAGTTCTCCAACTTTATCATCCAGTCTTGTTATTCTGTTTTCTACTTCACTTATTCTGTTACTCAGGCTTTGTCCCATCATTTCCAGATAGTTTACTGAGTGTTCCACTTCCTTTTTCATTTCAGCTTGAGTTTTTTTCAGTATTTCTATCTCTTTTGTGAATTTACTCAGTTCACCCTAATCTTCTTTTATTCATTTTTTATTTTAATTTTAAAAATTTATTTCTGTATGTGTATGAATGTACTGTCTGCATGCAGGTTTGTGCACCCATGTCGTTCAATGTCGTGGAGGTCAGAAGAGGGTGTTGGATTCCCGTGGAACTGGAGTTCTCCTGGAATTGGAGTTTCAGACGGTTCTCAGCCACCATGTGGGTGCTGGGGATCGAACCTGGGTCCTCTGTAAGAGCAGTCGGTGCTCTCAACCACTAGGCCATCTCTCCAGCCCCTTCTTTTATTCTTTTATCTTCTATTTGTTTGTTTGTTTGTGTGTTCTTTAAATTTGATGAATTCTTTGATAATGTTTATGATTATTCTTTTAAGTTCTGTGTCCTGGGTTATCTCTAGCAAGTCCTTCTTGTAAAATTCTTCTACAGGACTGGTAGTGTTTGCTGGGGACATATTATATGGTGTTTTCATATTATTATTTTCTCATTGTGATTTTGGCATGTGGATTTCTTTTTTTTGTGGATTTCTTTTGTAGTTTGTAATTCTGATATGAAACTCACATCTTCCTTTGTTGAAGACTGATTTTATTTGTATTCTTAATGTGCCTTGGTTGTTTTATTTGAGGTATGAAAAGCTGGTTGGTTCTGGGCTTCAGGTTCTCTTTTTTGATTTTATATTGAAAGGACCAGATGGTTCCAGTTCAGCTACTCGGGAACTCCTGCAGAAACCTAAGTCAGACACCAATCAGATATTCTCAGGCTTCCTCCTAAGGTCTTGACCCTTACTAGCCAGCAGGCACGGTAAAATTTGGGAGGTTTTCTAGATAGAGGATTGATTCAGGTGCTTTTGGGCAGTCTGAAAAGGTTTGGGCCCCTGCTAAAATGCAGAGCAGTTTAGCCCTATTGCAGTGGGGGGGGGGGGGGGCTTGAGAAGATCTCAAGGTGTGTGTGTGTGTGTGTGTGTGTGTGTGTGTGTGTGTGGTGTGTAAGGGTGATGAGCACGATTTGGGAAGCTCATCACCACCCAGAGGCTGGATTCAGGCACCCTCAGGCAGGCTGTAAATGTCTGGACCTGTGCCAAAATGCAGAAGAGTCTAGCCCTACAGCAGTGGGAGGGGCTTCAGATGGTCTCAAGGTCGGGCGGTGCAATTTGGGAAGCTCCTCATCACACAGAGGCCTGATTCAGGCTCTCTCAGGTAGGTTGGAAATCTTAAAGTTTTATTATACAAGTATTTATCTTCCTTTGTTGGAGTTATTAGAAGACTTTTTTGAGGGTATAATGAATGGGATTGCTTCTCTGATTTCTTTCTCAGTATGTTTATCATTTGAATGTCATTCCTTTTGTGTGTTCGCTTTTTATCCTACTACTGTGCTGAAAGTGATTACACCTCTAGGAATTTGCTCATGGAATCTCGGGCATTTTTTTTTAATTTATAGAATCATACAATCTGTGAAAAAGCGGACTTTGACTTCTTCCTTTCCTATTAGTTCCCCTTTACCTCAATCACTCGTCTTATTGCTCTAGCTAACACTTCAGTTGCTATGTCAGACGAGACTAGGAAAGCTGGACATACTTGTTGCATTTACTATTTTAGTGGAAATGCTTTGAGATTTTTCTTCCTTTAGTGGGATGTTGGCTGTGGGTTTTTCATACATTGTCTTTATTATGTTGTGATGTGTCTCTTATATCTCTAGGTTCTCCAGAACTTTTAGCAAGAAGGGGTGTTATATTTGTCAAAGGCTTTTTTGGCATCTACTGAGATGATCATGTGGTTTCTGTCCTTGAGTCTGCTTATGTAGTGGAGTACATTTACTGATTCATATACATTTAACTATACATATAGCTCTAGGATCAAGAAGACTTGATAATGGTGAATAATCATTCTGAGCCCTTGCATTTGGTTTGAAATTATTTTATTGAGATTTTTTGCATCTATATTCTTCAGAGACATTGGCCTATATTAATTGGTTGGACCTTTGTCTGATTTCAGTACCAGAGTAATACTGGCTTCATAAAAGTAATTTGGAAGTGTTCCTTCCTTTTCTAATTTATGGACTAATTGAGGAGCATTGGTGTTAGTTCTTCTTTGAAGGTCTGGTCGAATCCTGTGCTGTATCCATCTGTCCTGGACTTTTTTTAGTTGGGATAGTTTTAATGCTTCTATCTCATTGGTTGTTATAGGTCTATTTAAATTGTGTACTTCATTTGAATTTAATTTTAGGTCATGTATATCTAGAAATTCATCTGTTTCTTTTAGATTTTCCAGTTTAGCAAATTATAGGTTTTTAAATTATGTCCTTAAGATTCCCTAAATTTCCTCAGTATCTGCTGTAATGTTTGGCTTTTCTTCTATGATTTTATTAATTTGAGTCTTCTCTCTTTTTTGGTTAATATGGTGAAGGGTTTGTCAGTCTTCATCTTTTCAAGAAACCAACTTGTTTCATTGATATTTTCATTTCCATTTATCAATTTCAGCCCTGATTTTGGTTATCTATTTCAGTTACTCTTTGGGGGTGTTGCTTGTTCTTGTTTTTCCAGAGTCTTCAGGAGTGCCATTATGTTCTTAGTGAGATGTCTCTACTTTGCTGATGTAGGTACTTTGTGCTATAAACTCTTTGTAGGACTGGCTTTACTATGCCCCATAGATTTGGGTATATTGTGTTTTCATTTTCATTCAATTACAGAAATTTTTTTTTTCTTTTCTTTTCTTTTCTTTCTTTCTTTTTTTTTTTTTTTTTTTTTTTTTTTTTTTTTTTTATACAGGGTCTCNGCTTCCTCCATTCTACTTCTGAGGCTTTTTCCTTTCCTTTCTTCTTGATTGGATGAGTATTCTAATTCCTTTTTCGTTTCATCCTGTGTTTTCTTTAGTATTTCCATTTCCTTTTTGAGCTTCTCAATCTCTTTTTGGTACTTCTCAATCTCTTCTTGGTGCTCCTTACTTCGTTGGTTGGCTTCCTTTTTTCAGTGTTTCTACTTCCTTTCAGAGTTTGTTTTTTTCTCCCTCTAGTTCTTTCTGGAGTTTGTCAATCTGTTCCTTTAGTTCTTTCTGAAGTTTGTCATTGTATCCCTCTAGGTCCTTTTTGAGTTTTTCATTCTCTCTCTTTAGTTCTCTGAATCCTTTACTTTTTTTCTCCCTCTAGTTCTTTCTGGAGTTTGTCAATCTGTTCCTTTAGTTCTTTCCGAAGTTTGTCATTGTATCCCTCTAGGTCCTTTTTGAGTTTTTTATTCTCTCTCTTTAGTTCTCTGAATTCTTCTTTATGTTCTTTAATTTCTCTGCATAGATCTGCAATTATTCCTCTAAGATCTGTTCCTTGGGTCTCCTCCAAGGGGTTCCCATTGTAGCTATCTGCTACAGGTTTGGTAGAGCCTGGTGCAGGATTATCCTGTGCCTTTCCCATGTTGTCCCTTCATCGTGTCCCTGGCATGTGGGCTTCCCTTTTGTGGTTCAGATCACAAATACCTTTTCACTATGCTAGCAGATGGTTTTGCTTTCCTCCTTCAGATGCTTTTTTTTCCTTTCCTCCTCCTTGTTTATGGAGTATTGACTTGTCTAGTTTTCAGGCTTTCAATTTTGTTTATATATTGGATATTGGAAGCCAAAGCACTCTTCTCTTCTTGTTCTGAAGGTTCTCCAAAAAAAAGTCCACTTGGATTCTCACCGATTTCTGGTGGTGGGGGGGTGTATATGCCTGACCTAGCCTGCGCCCCAGTACCTGCCTGAGTGACTTCTGGCCAGCCCGCACAAAGGTTCAGAGGCACCAACCCAAACCTGCCAACCATCTGGTCCAGTGCAGAGGCACCGACCCAAACCTGCTGACCTAGCCCATGCCCTGATACCTGCCTGAGTGACTTTTGGCCAGCCCGCACAAAGGTGCAGAGGCACCGACCCAAACCTGCCGACCGTCTGGTCTGGTGCAGAGGCACTGACCCCTGTCTTTCCTTTTCTTATCTCACTAGCTTTAGTTTGAAATATTTTTATCAGATATTAGAATAGCTACAGCTGTTTGTTTTTTGGTTGCCTTTGGTTGAAATTCCCTTTTTCATCCTTTTCCCCTATGGTGGGGTCTATCTTTAATGATTAGGTATGTATCTTAGATAGAGGCAGCAAAGAGATAAAGCCTGTTTTCTAATCCAATCTGTAGTCTGTGTCTTTTTATTGGGGGAATTGAGAGTGTTAATTTTGAGAGTTATTATTGACCAATATTCATTAATTCCTGTAATATTATTGTGGTGGTGGTAGTATTTTCTTAGACCTCTTTTGGTTAATTGTTCTGGAATTATTTATTTATTCCTTATGTCCTTTTAGGTAAGTTTCATTTTCTTTTCAGATGGAGATATTTCTAATATCCTCTAGAGAGCTGGCTTAAAGGACATAAAATCCTTAAATATATTTTGAATCATGAAACATTTTTCTTTCTCCTTCAATTATAACTGATAGTTTTGCTGGATATAGAAGGCTGTGATCACATATGTGTTGTTTTGTGATTTGATGGATATCAATCCAAACCCTCTGGCTTTCATGGTCTCCATTGAAAAGTCACCTGTTCTTTTGATGAATCTGCCTTTATATGGTACTTGATCTTTCTCTCTCTCAGCTTTCAATATCTTTCTTTGTTCTGTTCATTTAGTGTTCTCTTCAGTGTTATGTGTGCCTCTTATGCCTTGGTAGGTATCTCTTTTCTTAGATTTGTTTTCTTCTTTGATTTTGTTAAAAATGTATTCTGTGCCTTTAATTTGGGTTTCTTCTCCTTCTATATCTCTGATACATATGTTTGGTCTTTTAACCATGTCCTATAAGTCTTGTAGATTCCCTTCCTTGGTTATTTTAAATTTAATCCCTGAATGAACTTGTCTTTGAGACCTGATAGTCTCTCTTCCACATGATCCAATCTGTTGGAAAGGCTTTCCCCTTGTTTGGTTTCCTGAGTTCTTCATCTCAAGTTTTATTTCAGTTTGGATTTTCTTCAAAGATTCTATCTTTGCCGGGTGTGATGTCGCACACTTTTAATCCTAGCACTCGGGGGGCAGAGGCAGGTGGATCTTTGTGAGTTCAAGGCCAGCCTGGTCTATAGAGTGAGTTCCAGGATAGCTGGGGTTACAGGGATACCCTGTCTCAAAAACACCAAAAAAAGAAAAAGATTCTATCTTTTATTAAAGTCTAATATCTACAATTGTTTTACTTATTTCATTCAAAATTTTTTTAATTTTTTAAGTTTATTTTCTATGTGTATGAAGTACTGTCTGCATGCAGATTTGTGTATCCATGTCATGCCATGCTGCAGAGGTCAGAAGAGGGTGTCAGATTCCCCTGGAACTGGAGTTCTCCTGAAATTGGGAGTTACAGACAGTTCTCAGCCGCCATGTCGGCGCTCTTAACCGCTAGGCTATCTCTCCAGCCCTCAAATATTTTTTTTAATTTTGTCATCTTTATTCAGTCTTTTAGTCATATTATTTAAAAATATTATATTATTTTTATTTTATGTATATGCATGTATTTAAGTATACTCATGTCAAGAGATAGTGTCAAGTTTACTGGCAGTGGAGTTACAGATGGTTGTTAGTTGCCATGTCGGTCCCGGGAATCAAACCTGGGTCCTCTGCAAGAGCTGAGTGCTCTTCAACACTGAACAATCCCTCGAGCCCTTATTCCTTTCTTTTTGAGGTCCTTGAATACATTTATAAATGTTATTTTAAACTCATTGTCTTGTGTGTTAGCTAAGTTCCTTTTCTCAGGAAACATTACAATCAGGGTGTTGATTTCCGGAGAGGGCATGCTTGTCTTATTTATTCATGCTGTGTTTCTTGTGGTGGGACCTAGGCATCTGTAGCTATTTATCATTGGTGATATTTATTGGAATGGATATATGATCATGTCTTTGTTGACTTGACTGGGTATGTGGATCTTTGCTTCCTGTTACCCCAACTTGTTAGATTGTGGACCAGCTGAGTGGTGCTTAGTGTTCAATCTTGGGGGCACGCTGTTGATGTCTGAGAGTGCATTATCAATCAGAAGCTGTGGCTGTTCAGCTAGAAATAGGTAAAACTCCTGAGTCTCGGAACAAACTTTTTGTGGCTTTAGAAGATTCTCACTGCTGATCTAAAGTCTGGAGAGGGCTTCCTGGGTTCCACAGATGGTTCTTAGATGGAAGCCGCTGGGGTTACAGCACGAGTGGATGGTGCTTTGTGAGGCTGGGCTACATACAGGCACCACACTGTCCTAGGTTGGAAGTGGATAGGGGTCCTTATCTGGGATCAGGATGCAGGACATCACCAGTCCCCAAGTGTGTTGGTAGGTGGGGTGGTGGGCTGGCTCTAGGGGTTTCCCGGGCACAGGATTCCACATGGTCCAAGGGCTGAATTGTGCGGTGGGGTGGCTGGTGGACAGGGGGACTGGGTCCAGGAACCTGTGTTTCCAGGAACCTATGGTTCCATGTCAGACTCCATGGGGACCCTGAGTGGCCCAGAGGTTGGGGTCGCTGCTAGGCTAAATGGTGGGAGGACTGAGTCTGGGGGTTCCTAACTGTGAGTGTGTGATCTGATCTCCTGAAGGTGCAAAGGAAGGCTGGGATCTGGGAACTCACCTGGCCCTCAGTGGATGCATGAGCTGTGCAGCCCCAGCTAGGACTGAGAGTGTCAGACATCAGAGAGGAAGGGGGCGACTTCTCTGCTATTTTCCTCAAACGTGTATAGGCTACATTTGCTCACTTCTGATTTATTAATAATCTGGACTCTGGGCTATATACTGGGCAACAATATGATGGTCATCATAACGTGACAATTGCATAAGGCATCTGTATTATTTAATTGCTTAGTTAAATTTTTTAATTTGTTTTATTTTATAAGTGTATTGCCTGCGTGTATAAGTTCACCCATGTCATGCAGTGTCGGTGGAAGACAGAAGAAGGCATCGGATCCTCAGAACTGAAGTTATAGAAGGTTGTTAGCTACCATGTGGGTGCCGGGATTCAAACCCAGGTCTTCTGCAACACCTGGTGTTCTTAACCACTGAGCCATCTCTCCAGCTCCTTCATAGCATAGTTTTATGATAGCTTTCTGCTTTTTGAGAATTACATTGTGAGACTAAGAGAATCACATGAGAATTACATTCATCTTATAATTTGAAGTTGGATAAAAATGTGTCTGCATATTCTTTAAACTATTTTTTAGAAGGAACATAGATTCATTAAGGAAAAGTAAAAAGTCCTAACAGGAAGGGGCTCCAAGATAAAAATACTCCTTTATACTATTTTTACAAATTTTTGTTAGTCTGAAATAATTTCAAAATAAAAAGTTAATAAAAATTATTAAAAAGAAATAAAATGTTTTCCAGCTATAGTAACAAAATTTTATTTGTTATTTGTTTATTTTTATGTTCTTGTTTCTGAGACAGTTTCTTCCAGCAGCCTCAGATGGCCCAGAACTCACTGTGTAGACCAGGCTGGCCTCAATCTCACAAAAATCCATCTGCCTCTGCCTCCTGAGTGCTGGAGTTAAAGGCGTGAGCCACCATGCCCAGCTCAATTTCTTTTAATTTTAAAAGAACAATTTGACATCTCTCAAAAGAGAGACCCTATAGCCCTTCCACCCTGATTCTCTACCCCCTACTCAAAATAAAAATGTTAAATATGTTCTGTTTATGAAAAGATAAAAAAATACATGAAAAAATACATAAATTCTTTCCTAGATCAATATGTTCCCTCTCTGACTCATTGACTCAAAATTTTCAAATTATGGTTCATATTTTCAGAGGATCTGATGCAGGTCATGATACAATGTTTTTAAAATTTTTTCTTGGTGATCATTTTTTATCCCAGTAAATTTTGAGCATCTTATTGTTTAATTTTCTATGTTCTAAATTTTTCTGGACAGGCAATTTCAGGGAACTCTATTTTTGTCCAAGCTAGCAGATATAATTTAACACCAAAGAATACTTCACCCATATGTAACAGGTACTCGTGTGATTGCAAAAACCTTTCTCTATTTTAAAAAGGCAAGTGAGGAAATGAGAGAAGGACAAGGACCTGACACCCCATAGCTGCTCTGTACAGTTTGGGTCGATTTATAGACCAGACTCGTCGCTCCCCTGTGGTTACCTATGTTCCCAGTATCAAATAAACTATGTTGGAGCGCTTACACCCACACACACTTTCAGCCAGCTGCTAATTATGATAAATGTTGCCTTTGTTTTGATAAGCAAAATGTCTTACATGTTTATTACCAAATCAACCTAGTGTAGTTGAGCATAGAAAACAAGAGAAAGACAATTCTCCCAGTAAAGTATGCCCAGCTGTCCGCAGTGGCGATGTCTTCAGCTTGATATGATAAAGTGACATAATTCCAATTCAAAATAAATATATGCACTGTTTCATGTTCATGTCCTTCTTACTGTTTCATCTTCAATAGCTCCTTAGAGAACTGTAGCTGATTTTATTACTAGTTTTCAGTAGAATCCATTGGGGAATGGGATGAGTTTTCTTTTGTTTCTAGTCCAGGAAGTGCTTGGTCTTGCAAATCTTGCTCAAGAAGACCCAATGAAGAATGGCATCTATACAACCACACTCCCAGGACAGGGAAACAAAGAAAGCTGACTTTAATTTTAATGAAATGTTTCACTCCGGAGATGCCAAAGTATAGCAGCTCACCCAATTTCACCACCAGAGGGCAGAAGACATTAAGAAATAGGGCAAACAAAAGCCACTGGTGTATGAGACTCTCAGTTCATGGTTTGATACTGTAGGTGCCCACTTCAAGGAAATCTTAGGTGCCCATTCAGAAACCAAATTAGCTAAACACAAATGAAGCTAGAAAGAGGTGATTAGGAAAAACTCATTTTAAAAATAATAAAACCTTTAGTAGGATCGAAAGGTTATTCCTGGACAAACTGTCAGCCCATGAAAGGAAACAGTCAGAATTGACCAGAGTCCAAGTCAACAGCTCCAGAGAAAGTGGACTGTTTAACTTCTCATCCACCTGTGCCCCTTTTCTAAGCCTAGGGAACAATCTGCGGAAGAGGGGGCGTGGTAGAATGTAAAGGCTGTGACTGGGGTGAATGGTGAAACTACAGCAATGTAGTCTGGACACTCACTTGATCAACTTGATTGAACAAACAACCTGTCACCCCCCCACTGGATGGTGGGGCCTGTAGGGGTTTTGGTCACAACAGCCTGCAGATTGGTTTTGCAAAAAGGATGCTTGTAACTGCATGGATTATCACTTATAGCTAAAAAAATGAAAAAAAAACTGAAAGAAAGATGCAGGACAGTTATGGCAGAAATGCATGCTCTGATGGGGTTGGGGTGGGGGGGAAGGGAAAAAGGAAAATAAAGCCTAAACTGAATTGGAAAATAATGTATGAAATGCACAAAGCATCAATAAAAATTAAGTAAAAAAAATTAAATAAATAAATAAAAAAAGAAAAAATAATAATAAAACCTCTCATGGCCTCAGAATGACTCATCTTTATATAGTTATTAATTGCATTCTTGATTTAAACATTGAAACATATTGGTAGTGTTAAATTGTAATGATTCACTTCAGGTGATATTTGAAAGGAATATCATCTGTTTGGGACACTCTGATCTGTAAGGGGAAGTATGGGCTGGTCCAGAATCAATGTGGATCAGCGAGACTATCTCTTGAATCAGGGCTGAGGCTCTCTCCCTAACCAGCCCACAGCCATGGCAGGTCCCAGTCACCATGATGAAGGAACGTGTGCACACAGCACAGGTTCAGCCCTGTCCTGGAGCACTGACTCCAAGTGTGCACTCTACTGACGTCGGCCAGGGGGCTCTCCTCACGTATGAATATGAAATTACTTGGAGTTGGACAATTTAAATTGATCCTGTTCCATTTTCTGAGAAACCCTTATTCATTTCTGTTTCCTACCCTTCCTAAGCCCCAACTCTTCTCTCCTTTAATGGGGGCACACACATAGAAAGGGTGATGAATGGCTGGTCTTAAAGGTTTAGAAAATTGTTTCACTTCTAATAATAACTTGGCAAACATGGAAATAGCTTGTATGGAAAGGTGATAGTCACCTTGAGAGTGGACCTGCCTGGTCTCTCCCAGTCCTCTCTATGAGGCGACACCTTCCAGATCATTTTTATCCCCCGCTTAACATCCTTTAGCATTGATTTCATGGAAGAAATATGCATTTTATTTGGAGTAAATATTATATTAGTATATTCAAAATACACTTTATCCCCCTGTGGTGGTTTGAATGAGTGTCCCCCAGATGCTGTAAGTATTCAGACATTTGTCTCCAGTTGGTGGCACTGTTTTTAGAGGTCTTAGAAGGTGTGGCCGTGCTGGAGGAAGTGCGTTGTTGGGGGCCAGGCTTAGTGAGTTTTAACAAGCCTCGTGGTCTACAGTCGCCCTCTCTCTGCTTCCTGTGCTCTTTGCGAGATGTGACCCTCGGTTTGCTGCTCCAGATCCAGCCGCCACGTCTCCCGCCACAATGGACTCTAATTCCCTGGAACCGCCAATCGTAAGCTCAAATAAACTCTTCCTTTTATAAGTTCCTTGGTCATGGTGCCTTATCACAGCAACAGAAAAGTCACTAATACACCCCCCAAGGGGTTGCGAATGACTGCAACTGATATGGCTTCAGTGCAGCTAGAAATTCTGTGAACCACACTTGTATGGGTTGCTTCAAAATCTCTCCAAGCCTGCAATAGCCATCTGGACCCATGAGAGTATTCTGAATGCAAAGATAAGCATGGGGAGTAGGTACATGCTGAGTGAGAAGGCTGGACTATGATTTGCTCACGTTTTAGAGAATGGGAATGTTCTGTTACTCTGTAACAGCAGCCCCAGACACCTTTGTGTTCTATGACTCTTCTCTGCTATCTTAAAATTACTGAAGTCCATTTTATCCAAAATGCCTTATTATTTCATTTTTATTTCCTCACTTCCAGCCCCCCCTTTTTTTTTCACTTCCAGCCTTTTAGTTTTGTTTCCTTCTTTAGAAATGGGCAATTCAGAGGCTGGAGTACTGGTTGCTCTTGTAGAAGACCTAGGTTCAATTCCCAGCACTCATATAGTAGCTAACCACTGTTGGTAACTCTAATTCCAGGGGAATCCAAAGAGTTCTTTTGACCTCTGCAGGTCAGAAAAATAGGATCAGCCTCTATCAGGTCCACACTGAGCAGGTCCTGGGTGGATCAAGAGCAGTCAGTGCTCTTAATCGCCGAGGCGTCTCTCCAGCCCTGAATTTGGCAGTCTTGACTGTTCATATTGCTTTGATAGCTTTGGGAGCCAAATTCTGCCTTAAAGCAACTGAGCCATTTAATGGGGAAAACCTAGTACATTATGTTTGGCCTGCCCAGGACCTGCTCCGTGTGGACCCAACAGAGGCTAATCCTATTCTTCTGCACTAAATGTCTGACTAACCCATGTGAACTCCCTTTCCTGAACTCAGGTCAGAGACTTTTTCTCCTTTCTCAAACCTGAATGCTTTCCTTGCTCCAATACTCACAGAATTATGTTATTTGGGGGAATATGTGTGGCTGTGTTAGCTTAGAGTCACTAACAGTTTATTATAGCATCCTGACCTTGCTGATATTCATGAGGAAGCTGAGGTATACTAGAAAGAGCTGAGCCCTAGGAATCTAGATCACACCCCCATTCCTGTGTAACCTCGGGTATGTCTCTCAAGTTGCATGAGTGAAAACATAAAATACTAATTCAAATATACCAAGAAATTCAGCCTAAAACCACACCCACCTTCCTAAGTACCCAGTGGGGATGGACTCCAACCCTTGCCAGCATCGGATATTAGAGTGACTTCTCTTTTAATCAGAATCTTCTGTGATGGACTTGCTGGAATCAGTGTGGACTCTCTCCTGCTTCCTCTCACTTTCCTGACTCTCAAAGTGGTTTCAGACTGGGGTTGTCCTCATCACACTGCAGCAAGGACAGGGCATGTCTGTCCTCTCTGAATGCTCAGCGAATGGCATGGTCTCCTTCATGTATTTCCAAGTCCACCTGGTCGTTGGAATCGTGTCATAGCATGCACTCTGGTCCTGCCCGTTTGCCTCTCTGTGTGTGTTCCCCGCACTGCAGCTTCCTGCGTATCCTCAGACCAATTGTCTGGTCTTCTTATGACCAAAGCATTCACCCATTGTAGCTGAAGGCACTTTCCAGAACCCCTGTGAATCTAACTTCTGCCTTATCGATTCTGGTCATCTGCCAAGGACAAAAACCCTTCCAATACACCCTTTACTTCCCAGGGTTCCAAACAATGACAGGCAAGAGCTGGGCTCTTCAGCACACTTTTGTGAGAAGGATCCATGTGCTGGAACCTGCTTCCCTGACTTTCTCCTTTAGTCCATTAACTGACATGAAATCATCTGTCTTTAAGAGGTTTTCTTCCCTATAAGCTAAGGGGTTGAATTCATTGTTGAGAAATTGAAAAACAAACCATTTCTTCATGTCTGTTTCCTTCATATTTTTTATTTATTATGTATTTATTTATTTACCTTGTGTGTACAAGTGTTTTGCCTCATGTATAAAAGTGAATGTGTGTTGGGGCTGGAGAGATGGCCTAGCGGTTAAGAGCACCCACTGCTCTTGCAGAGGACCTGGGTTCGATCCCCAGCACCCACATGGCGGCTGAGAATTGTCTGAAACTCCAATTCCAGGAGAACTCCAGTTCCAGGGGAATCCAACACCCTCTTCTGACCTCCTCGGCATTGCACAACACGGGTGCACAAACCTGCATGCAGACAGAACATTGATACACATACAGAAATAAATAAAATTTTAAAAAAATTTAAAAAGCAATTTTTGTACTTTCTGTCTCCATCTTTGTTGTGTGTTGGGGGGGTTGTGAGGGTGTGAATATGTGTGTGTGTGTGTGTGTGTGTGTTACATTTCATTCCTAAGCAACCATTCATTCTCCTTTGGTTTTGTTGTTGTTTTTGTTGTTTAAAACAGGGACTCCGCATGTAAGTCTGTGCACCCGTGTCGTGCAATGTCGTGGAGGTCAGAAGAGGGCGTCAGATTCCCCTGGAACTGGAGTTAAAGATAGTTCTCAGCCACCATGTGGGTGCTGGAGATCAAACCTGGGTCCTTGGCAGTACGTTCATACACATAAAAATAAATAAATAAATAAATAAATAAATAAATAAATAAATAAATAAATAAAATTAAAAAAAAAAAACAGGGTCTCTCATTATCCTCCAGTTTGCCTAGTAGGCTAAGCTAGCTGACCAAAGACCCCCAGAAAGATCCCTTTTTCTGTCTCCCCAGTGCTGAGATTATAAACACAGGTCACCATGCCTGGCTTTTTTCATGGGGGTTTAGAGCTTAAACTTGGGTCCTCATGCTTGTAAGACAGTCGCTTCAGTGACTGAGATATCTCCCCAGTCCCTTAGCCTCACTCTTTCTGATTCTTGGTTGACAACTTATTTTTCAGAACACCTGAGAGTCTCTTTATTTACTTATCTTACAGGTAGAAGAAATTATGATCTATTCTTTATAGCAGGATATAAAGTTAACAGAAGAACAGAAGAGTACATCAATACCACTAGTTTTAAACTTAATCAAAAGTATTTGACTATCTTTTGTATTACAGTATCTTTTGTAAACTTTATTGTTGTTGTTGTTGCTTTGTATAACAATCTTGGTCTTGTCCTATCCTGATCTTATTTAGGGATAATTATTTTTAAATATTAAATTGTTCTAAATTGGATAATGTAAATTCTGCATAGTTTGCTCTATTGTCCTATCAACATTATTCCATTTAAAAGAAAACATTTATGTACATCAAATCCCCAGTTGAAAGGCAAGCTGAGCAATGTTATTGTTATATTTCTTTTTATCTGAAAGCAACTGTGCTGTTATAATGTGAATCTCTTAATGGGCTCTAGAATCTTCTTACCACTTATTTTCAGACATTATAATTATCATATATGGGTAGAAATTATGTAGTCATATTTTAGAGTATATAAAATATATACTCTATATTTAGTATATAAAATATAAAATTAAAGGGAAAATGTGAATTCATAAACATATTTTGGAACTAATATACAGTTTACTTTCAGAGGTCATAATTTTGGTATATGTGTGACATTTATATAGGCATATTCTGGAGCAATACAAATGGAAGGAGCAACAACAACATAAGGACTGGGTCAAAGAACTGACTGATACAGTTAAATTCTTCCCCAAACAATAAACCTCTGCAGAGAAAAACTTTAAAAAGACTGAGAAAAAGATGCAAGACATGTACAGTAGAATGCATGAACTGGGGTGGGGGGGCAGGGAAAGGAGAATGTGTCTAAATTGAACTGAAAAATGATGTGTGAAATACACAAAACATCAATAAAAGTATTTCATTAAAATTTTTATGTATTCTGGAAAGAATAAAATATTCATTAGTCTTCAAGGAATTCTTAAAATAGAATAGACAGCTAAGACCAAGATTAAGCCCCATTACTTGGTACAAATAAGCTTATTGTTTACTTCTTTAGAAAGAAAATAAATAGAACTCATACTGAAAATTTTCATTTAATCATAAAATATAAATCCATTTAATTTTCTTCTAAAGCGTTTTGTTTATAACACACTTAAGTCTAGAAGGTGCACAGACTAGTATCGTCCTCCATTCCTTCTGTGTATTTGAACCTAAAATCCAAATCCCCTCTTCACAGCATCTTCTCTTTCTTTTTTTGGCTTGGAAATTAGAGAAAGTTTCATGAAAGAAATGACCCGTAGACCAAGTTAAGAAGAACCAGGGAACTCTCCCTGAGGCTGAGATGAGGATGAGGAGGATAAGGGGCAAACTGTAAACGTCATTCTCAAAATCAAGCATGTATATGTCACATCAAGTAGAGTGACCCAGAAGCAAGAGATGAGGACAGCAGGCCACACTTGGCAGAGCTTGAGCTTTCATACCCTGGAGTTTGATTTATTTTTACAGAATAAATGAATATAACAGGATGAAGGTGACTGGGTAGTTATAAGTGACAGAAAACTAACAATTGCAAAGTAATTCCAAAGAAGAGATTTATGTATGCCATCAATTTTCCTTCGATATAAACATAGCCTTAAATAAAAGTTATGGAAGGAAATTTTAATGTAAAAAACTTTTTAAAAACAAAATCCTGATGGGCTGGAGAGATGGCTCAGCAGTTAAGAGAACCTGAGTTCAATTCCCAGCACTCAGGCTGGATAGCTTATGACCGACCTGTAACCCCCCGTCGGATCCTGGGATATGACACTTTTGCTCTCCAAGGCCACCTGCACTTACATGCACATACCCACACAGAGACACGCAAACACATAATTTAAAATAAAACAAATCTTTGAAAACAAAACCCTAGTGTTTTTATAAGCTGAGACTGACGAGTCTGGTAGAAACATCATTTCAGTGTCCAAGTGTAGACATTTTCACTGATGGGCAAAGAGACCAGACATCTTCATTGTGTCACTGCCTTGGCAGGATTCAAAGATGACCCTGTGACCTCTGCCCTGCTGCTACACCCATCCATCTCCAGACTAAGTTATAGGGCAATGGTGAAGAGATCATACAATTGTAATTAAGGCACCAAATTACTTGAAAAGTCATCAGGAGAGAGATTTTCCTTTGGGGAACTGACTTAATCCATTGGAAACTTTTTTAAAGAAGAGTCACAGTTTGATGGGGGTCAGAAAGTGACTGTCCTGCTGGCACTGAAGAAGTCATCTGCCATTGGTTCTATGGCTACAAGGACATGAAATGTTCTTTCTACTATGTGCATTTGGAAGACGGCCTGGATCTTAGAGGAGACCTTAGCACTGAGTGAGCCCTTGACTGAAGGTCTTTGAGATCCTGAGCAGAAGACGGAGCTGCATGTAGACTCTTGGTCATTGTGTTTTTCCTAAATTTGTGCTGATAAAGCAGTAGAAAACCAATATTCCATTAGAATGAGGCGCCAATCCACATGAAATAAGCATTCACCTCTTAAAATAGTCTTGAGTACTGGTTACAGGTACAGAGCTTAAAACCGGGTTGAATGTGTTCACGTACGAGCCTCGTCGTCTACTTGTGTGTGGTCTGGGGCAAGGGTTGCCCACAGGTTTCCATGCCTCAACATCCACATTATGAAAAGAACAAAACATAGGGCTTATCTCTTCAGATTCTCTTGAGGATTAATGGACTTAACTTCTGCAAAGTCAGTCAGAAGACAGCTGAGACAAAGAAAGAATTTATTGAAAAGACTGTTAAGTGTGTTGCCATTCAATAATCAAGTTCCAAAGACAAAAATAAACAATAAAATAATATAATAAATGCAGTATCAACTTTTAAATTGCAAAAGTAGCAAGAGGAGACCTGATTATATCTGAAGAGCTCCTAGTGCCCCGGCTATGGTTTACACATGGTTTGAATGTGTCCCTCAAAGTTCTTGCATGGGAAGCTTGCTCTGCCGTGTGGTGGTGTTGAGGTGGTAAAATCTTTACCAAGTGAGGCCTAGTGAAGGCCCAGAACTGGGTCATGGGCCTACATGAGGACTGGTGGGTTTTTTTGTTTGTTTATTTTTTTCTCAGGGTAGGTCTCTAATCAGCAAGGCAGTCCCCCATCTCTGTGCTCTCTGTCTCCTTGTCCTACCACATAATCTTGCACATACTCCTGACACTGTGGAGTCTTCTGCCATGGGTTCTCACTAAAGCCAAACAGATGGTGATGGTGCCACTGTCTTGAACCTCCAGAACTGTGAGCTAAGGAAACCTTTCTTTTTAAATTTCCTGGGACTGAGACGTAGCCTACTGGCAGAGAGAGTACTGAGCATGTGCTTGGCCTGCACGAAGCTCTGCTCTGCTTCCCAACAGTACTGGAAAGCAACAAAACAAAACAAAACCTTTTTATAAAGTATCAAGCATCATTTCAGATTTTTTTTTCTTTTTTGGTCCTTTTTGAGACAGGGTTTCCCTGTAGTCCCAGCAGGCCTGGAACTCAATGGCTACACGATTCCACAGAGATCTGCCTGCCTCTGCTTCAAGAGCGCTGGTATGTGCCATCATCACCGGCATCTCACATATATTTTGTAGCAACACAAAATGAACTGAACTGACATTTCTTCTCCCCCAAGATTTAAGAGTCAGAGTTCCAGAGTCATCTCTAAATGTCTCATGAACAACTGCTAAAATTCCATATTGTAATTGCTATATATTATTTCCCAATAATTGTGGAATGAAAAAGTTTCATGAAATACAATAGAATGAAAATATTTTGTGATATATGTATGATGGATGGACAAAAGATGACAGCTGTTGATAGATAGATGATGGATATATAGGTGATGATCGGTAGATGGATAGATAGATAGGCTTGGAATTCTAATAATGAATGAAAAGACATACTTAAAATGTGTCAAATGGAAGCCAACTGTGATGGTACCTTTAATCCCAGCACTCAGATGGCAGAGGCAAGTGGATATCTGTGAGACTGAAGCCAGTCTGGTCTACATAGTAAGTTCCAGGCCAGCTGAGGTGACAGGGAGACACTGTTCCAAAGAGTAAAAAAAAAAGTCAAATGGATTGATTTTTCAAAAAATAAGTGAAGTGTTTTCTGAATCAGGGAAAATTGTTGACTTGTGACTTTCTTTAATCCAGTCAAACTGAAGATAAAAAAATCATTTTCTTTTTGGATGTTTAAGGCCACACATAACAAAAGGAAAGTATAACCAGAAATAAGTAAATAGTAAGGCCTGAGAAATTGTACTTCAGGTATAAAACTTGAGATCTTAGTAAAAAGACAAAAAGTAAAAAAAAAAGGAAAAAAAAAAAAAGAGCACAGTTGTTTTGCCTGTCTTACTGGCAAGCGCAGCTACCCTGTGGCTGCCACTGCTTTTGCCATCCTTCAAAGACATGAGACACAGCTTTTCAACCTTCCAATATGGACTGAAGACTCATGTCTCTCCAAGAATCCTCCAGACCTTCAGTGCCAGATGGGGACTGCTGAGACATCCAACTTGTAGACTGAGGTTTCAGCCTCTTCAGAGTATAGACTGCCATTGTTGGACTACCCAGGCTGTATTATAGATACCAGTACAGGAAGATCAAGACAGGAGGCGGTGCTTACTGGACCTGATTTGGTGACCATGGGAAGGGAAAACCCCAGTGTGGATGGAGTACGAGGGCAGAACTGATGGTTTTTTGGGCTTGCCAAGGAGGATCCTTCAAACATGACATCTTTCAGCCTAATAAAGAAAAAAAATCATAAGCTGAAGATGCTAAAACCTATAATAAAAAACATTTTCCTGAGATACATCAATTACCAATAAAGAAAATGCATCACAGACATGGCCACAGGCCAGTCAGAGGGAGGGGGTTGTACAGGACTGTCCTTCAAGCAAGACCGATGCCATTTTACTGTGTTTATCTGTGTCTGCATGCAAAAGATCATCATAGCCAGGCTTGGTGACCGTTGACCATCTTTCACTGAAGAAGGGGTAGAAGAGGGTCATGGGACCTTTACCAGGGCACCTGCCCACACTTCTCAACCTGTGGTGGGCACATGGCCGAGGGAAAGGCTAGAGTACAAACACTGGGGAGGCTAAGGGAGGAGTTTCATTTGTGCAATGTTAGGGAAGCCGTCATCACATCTGCTTGGTGGCTGAAGACTTTCTAGAGGCAACACCTGCACTTCCTATATGTAACTCCTCACCCATCGCTCTGTAAGTAAACACAGTATACTTTGAAATTAACTTTTATCCTAGAGATTCTAACCTAGGGGTCTACAGCACAGGCCAAGAAACTTTGTAAAAGTATTAGTGGGCTGGAGAGATAAGCATGAAAACCTGCTTTCCGATTCCCAGTATTCTTTAAAAAGTTGGGTACAGGGCTGGAGAAATGGCTCAGCAGTTAAGAGCACTGGCTGCTCTTGCAGAGGACTTGGGTTCAATTCCCAGAACCTACATGGTGGCTAATGACCATCCACAATTCCATTTCCAGGGGATTCAACTCCCTCTTCTGACCTCTGTAGATATTCTACAACACAGGTACACTTACACACCTACAGGCAATACACTCATGCACATAAATAAAAATAATAAATAAAAATATTTTTTTTAAAGTTGGTCTGTAACCCTGGTGCTGGGGAGGCAGAGTCAGGAGAGTTCCTGGAGCTCCTTAGCCAGCTGCCCTAACCAACTTGGCAAGCTCCAGGTTCAGTGAGAGACCTTGTCTCAAAAAAAGATAGAAAACCATTGGAGAAGCTCTGATCTACCCACACATGTAGATGCATGCCCGCGTGAACACATGCACACACCTTATATGGATATGTATGAGAGAGAGAGAGAGAGAGAGAGAGAGAGAGAGAGAGAGAGAGAACTAAAAAAGAACCTCTGCATTAGGATTACTGAAAGTAAGCTATAACTACAAACAGATTCTTAAGTATCAGTAAATTAACATAATGCAAATTAATGCCTTGTTTATAAAATGGCTCTTGCTGGGGTTGGACAGAAAGCCCTACTTCATACAGTGGTTCGGTCACTCAGCCTCTCCATCTGTGTCTCTCTCAGACCCTTGGGTTTCATTGTTTGCTTACATCTGCTGGATAAAAGGGAAATCACATGGAAGAGCACCTACAGAAAGCAGCAATTAGCAAGACTGAAAGCAGCGTGAATTTTCCCTTTGCTTTAGTTCCATTACGCAGAACCTAGTCCCAGGGTCACACCTTTCTACAAGGGGCGGCCAGCATCTCTGCCACAAGCATACCAAGTGATTTTGACATCCTACTGTGCATGGTTTAAAGCTGGCATTTGGAAACATGACTTCTGAATCCAAATGATCTCAATTCGAACTTGGTCACCCGACAGCTGTGTGATCTTGGGTGAAAAGTTTCTCCTTTGTCTTGGCTTCCTTGGTTTCTCTCCTTTTCAGAAAGGATTTTAAAATCTACATCTTAAGAATCATTTGAGGCCATGAGATTAAACTCATTAGGATTGTAACTGGTGTTAAACCGATGCCTGGAACTGTTTTATTTGAACTCTGTTGTTGGTTTGGGAAGCAAAATGGTCTTTCAGTTCAGCTAAGGACTCAGGTCCTCAGTGTTAGAATGGACATTTTAACTGAGAATTGCGAAAGTTGTAGAAGGCAAGATCATAATATAATGGTTGATTTCTTGCTGTCATGAAAATTCCTGGGCCATAAGCAGCTCTCTCCATGAGATCACCCAGAGATCTGGTCATTCGTGTCTGGTGCTCCCTGTGTTCTAGGATTTATCATATCCTTATTTAGTATGTAGAGATACCCAACCAAAACAGTCTGTGCTGTGGTCTGCACTAGGAGCTTTAAACATCTTTCAGCAGTTAGATGTTTAAAGCTCACAGGAAGAAAAATTATTGCAATTTAAAAATAAAATGAGGGGCTGGAGAGATAGCCTAGCGGTTAAGAGCACCGACTGCTCTTGCAGAGGACCCGGGTTCGATCCCCAGCACCCACATGACGGCTAAGAACTGTCTGTAATTCCAATTCCAGGAGAACTCCAGTTCCAGGGGAATCTGAGACCCTCTTCTCACCTCCGTGGCATTGCACGACATGGGTGCACAGACCTACACGCAGACAGTACATTCATACACATACAAAAATAAATAAAATTTAAAAATAAAAATAATAAAATAAATAAATAAATAAATAAAATGAAAACAACTTTCGAATGTTAAGAAATTGAAAACGTTGATAGTATGGATCTCAAGCTGATATTTATAGTCATTTACAATTATCAATATTTCCATGCAAAGCATTAAGGGTAGTTTTTAGGTTTAAGCTTTGTCAGACAAGCATGTGCCGCTACATGGAAGGAATGTTTACCATGAACTCTGCACAATGGGACCCGAGCTGGGGTGCAAATGGCACCAGACTGGTTCTAACAGGACACTATCTAAACCATGCAATCACCTGACAGAAGCAGAAAGGACCGTGGCCCAGCATTTCTCAAAGCTTAGCAATATACATGCACTTTTTTTTTTAAGAAATAATGGTCACTAAGTCATAAAAATAGATCCATGGTTCCCTAGTCTTCAGGCTAGATTGAAGAATGCAACCATATTCAAAATAACTTGATGGGGGGGGTGGGAGAGGGACACGGGTGTATATTCGATTGGTGCATGTTTAATTGACATGAGTTCAACAAGTATCCAGTTTTGCCCAGACTCTGTCTACAAGATACATGGTGCTTTAGGACTTAGTAAAAGTAAATATGGGCATATTGGACAACATTGGTTTGAAGACTGATAAAAACGGTAATGCATCTGAGTTAATTGGTGATATAAATTGCTCTTGTCCACATTAGCTTTAACTAAAATCTGTATAACAATTACTTTGGGATTGGTATAAACAAATGTTCTCTATAATTTTGCTGTCATATAGTATCACCTGGTAGCAATCTCTTTCACCTATAGGATGATTTAACTCAAAAATGAACTTTGTTTCCCAAGTTAATCACATACAGTAACCCAAAACAGCATGGGTGAACTTGATGAAATCTGTGCCTTGATTCCACCCTATAGGTATGTATAAAACAACTGCTTTTTTGAGACTCATGGGTCAAAACTAAACACCTTAAATAAAAAAGGGGGATATAGATAGATATGAAAACTTTTTGTCAAAAAACCTTGCAACCCAAATCTTAAAACTAACTATGGGAAAGGATTTGTATGTTCCAACAGGCCAGAGTATCACCAACTTAATGGCTGAGAAAGAAAATGCAGCTTTGCAGTGAGTAGGATGTACCAGAAAGTGCCAGCAGAAGGATTGACTCCTCTGCGCATTGAAGGGAAGAAATGCCTCAGATTGCTGCAGACATCAGGCCCCTCTGTGGATCCTACTAGTAACAACTATTTTTTAATGATTCCTAACGAAGCTTACCTTCTAGGTGCTGCAAAGGTTTTAATACAAGAGACTTTCTTAACTCCCCCCCATAGAATAAAGAGAAATAAGAGGATGATGAGGTCATTCTCCAGCTGTAGATTGGAACCAGCTGTTATAGAAGTGTTCTCTTGTAAAATCAGTAAAACTGCCTTCTTTAATTGACTAATGGACATAGAAACTGTGAAAAGGATTATTTTCTATTCAGAACCAAATATAATGCTAAAGTCTCCTTAAGCTATGCACCTAAACAAAATATATCAATACAGGAGCTCTGACATCAACAATGGATTATTCTACCAAGGAGATGTTGGCCAGGGGATCCAAGCCCCCACAAATGGTAAAGGCTCCTTGCCTCCTAACTGGGATATCTGCAGGAAGAGAGGCGATAAGGCCCTGCTGTTGAAGACCTGATACAAACATGGAAAAGATGTATGGAGACCGCACTTGCAAGTATACAGATGGTCTCTGGGATGCCAGAGAGTGTTACCAAAGACCACTAAACCAATAAAGCAAATATAGGTCTCCTTGAGTCAAGCAAGACTCCTCCGTCAGCACCAGCTACACCTCATCTGCCTGGAAATACTGTGCAGCAGTGGCAGCCATATGTCTGTATATCCCAAATCTAATTGGCTATTGGCTCTCTCCTTGGAGGAATAACCCACGGCTGATGTCACAAGCTTACATCCTCTAATGGTTAGGAGATGTTATAAACCACACGAAGACCCTGCCATACTTGACAGAAGAAAATGTAGATCATGAATTGACATACCATCCAAACATCTGTGTCTATACCAAAGTAACCTACCATAACAATTAGTACTGTTTAAATACCCATATATCTAATTGTGTGTGCTTCATTAGTAGGATCGAAAGGCTATATATTATACTGTTTAAATACCTAAATATCTAATTGCATGTGCTTCATTAGTAGGATCGAAAGGTTAAGCCTGGACAAGCTGGCAGCCCATGAAAGAAAACAGCCAGAACTGACTAGAGACCAAGACATCAGCTCCAGAGAAAGTAGAGTGTTTTGCTTCTCATCCACCTGTGCCCCTTTTCTAAGCCTAGGGAACAATCTGCGGAAGAGGGGGCGTGGTAGAATGTAAGGGCTTCGATTGGGGTTAATGGTGAAACTACAACAATATAGACTGGACACTCATTTGATCAACTTGATTGAACATACAAGCCCCCCCTTTCAGGATGGTGGGACCCATGAGCTGTGTGGGTTTGGGCACAACTGCTTGCAAATTGGTTTTACATGAAGGATGCTTGTACTCACAAATTATCACCTATTGTTAAAAAAAATGAAAACAAAACAAAACAAAAAAGCAGAGAAAGATGCAGAAAACTTACGGCAGAATGCACGATCTGCGATGGGTAGGGGTGGGGTGGGGGGGAAGGGAAGGGGATATATGCCTGAACTGAATTGGAAAATGATGTATGAAATACACAAAGCATCAATAAAAATAAATTAAAAAAAATAAAAAATAAAAATAACTTGAAATGTGACTCTACAGGCCTCGTCTTGGTTTCTCTCCCTGCTTCAAGTCCACTGCCTCTTGCCACAATCAAGCACACTTCCCTTTTGCTGTAATCACACATGTTGTGCTTTCCTCCCCAGGAAGCACCAAAGAGCATGCCCTTCTCCATCTGGCTTTTAGGATTTGACCCCACCTCTTAAGCCTTGCTCTAGGATGCTGAACCCTTGCTGACCTGCTAAGCTGAGCAGAGCCTGGCACCCCAGGACTTCAGTCACCTGGTGACAGTCACTGCTGTCCCTGTCCATTCCCCTCTTCTGAGGACTAGCCTTGGCTACCACTTATGAGTCAAGTGGGAGAAAAGGGACACTTAGAGTTCCCTCCACGTGACTCCTGGGGTTGCTTTACTTAGGACTCGAGCACCCTGGGAACTCGCTTCAGGGCTCTTGCTTCAGGGCTTCGGCTCCCATTTCCTGCTTTGCCAAACAGGAAAAGTGACAATTTCCTAGGCTCAATTAATAGTCAGTCTTTGCTTATTCCTACTACCACCGTCTTTTATTTAATTCTTTACTGTGTTCTGGGTAAAGATAGAGGTATGCTAGTTTATTTAATCTTCACAACACCTCTATGAAGAATGTTTTAGATGATAAGTAAATAATCGTTAAGAGGCTCAACCAGAACTTTAGAGGTTTCCAGGAGATTGTACCTCAAGTGGTTTTGTTGCTTGCTAGAACACAGGGAAGACAGGCCTCACACAATGAGGGGTACTTGTAGAATAAACACCCCAATCCCACACTGCTAGGGTCAACATCATTTCTGTGCTAACTCTTTGCCTCACTGGTTCACTTTACACAAAGTCAATACTGTAAACTTAATTTTGTAATCTTAACTTTGACCTAGTTTGTTCTGTGGGTTGTGGTTGAATTATTCAGCAATTGATTGCTAAGCACTTAGACAGTTTTTAAGAACCACTATAAATGCAGTCTTTCTTTTGTGGTCTCTCTCAGAAAATAACATTGCTCTTTCTCACATTACTATGCAAGATCTTAGAAATGCAAAAGGAGATACATTCTACAGAGAGCATGCTGCAAAGGGCAATGTGGATTTAAAGGAGAATCCTGGACTGGATCTTGAAATGATGTGCTAGCTCATCCAAGCTCCAAATGACACCCTTAAGGAGTTTAACAGAAGTGTTAGAGCCTTGATTTTGCTCAGTCATAACGTGTATCGTTTGCTTTACACTTAACAGACAAACTCAAATAGAGAGGAAAGCAGAGTGACCCTGTGAGGACACCGGTCAAGGGGATAGGTGGGCCACCTCACATTGAGACCCAGACATGCCGGTGATGTTTCCTTCTCTGCTGATACCATGAAACCAAAGTGATATTCAAGAAGGTCCTTGCTTGATGTTGCTGGGGCCCCATGAAGGAAATCACCTTTTTAAGAATGAAGACCCATGACTGCTCAGCCCACCACACTTTTGATTGGTGGTAGGCATTACCAACAGACAAAGATCGGAGAGAATAGAAGACGTACAACAGATTTCCAAGCCAGAGTGAGCTGTTGCCTTCCAGCTTCCTGTTTGTGTTTCATGAGCTTCCCTCAGCTGCTCTGGGATGTTACAAAAAGCATTTGCTTTGGGTTTGGAGAGATTTGCTACTCCTTTGTGCAAGGTTAAACCCATCATTGCAAGAGACAAAAACCAGCCTCCTGCTCTCAGGAGAGCCCGAGACCTAGGCCATCCACCTTGACAATCCTTTTTTTTTTTTTTTCTCTATGTGTGTGAATGTACTGTCTGCATGTAGGTCTGTGCACCCATGTCATGCAGTGCCACAGAGGTCAGAAGAGGGTCTCAGATTCGCCTGGAACTGGAGTTCTCCTGGAATTGGAGCTACAGGCGGTTCTTAGGCGCCATGTGGGTGCTGGGGATCGAACCCGGGTCCTCTGCAAGAGCAGTCAGTGCTCTTAACTGCTAGGCCATCTCTCCAGCCCTTGACAATTCTTTTTTGCTTCCCTTAACCCTGGTCACTAGATTGAGATTTTAGGGGTTTTCTTCTTTAATTTTGATTGGTTTTACTCTTCATGTCAACTGACTAAGCTGCTTTAACTAAAGGCCTAATCATTTTTAAATATTTTATTATTCTTATTTTATGTGTATGAATGTATTGCCTGCATGTGTTTAAATGTACCCGTGCAATGCTATGCCCAGGGAGTCAGAAGGTGTGAGATTCCCCTGGAACTGAAGTCATGGATGGTTTAACTCCTATATGGGTGCTGGGAATTGGACCTGGGTTTTCTGCAAGAGCAGCTAATATTCTTAACCTCTGAGCCATCGCTCCAGCCTCAAGACTTAATAGTTTTTAAATATAAATTTGTATTGGTGTATAATCATTATATATAGTGATGGGTTTCATAAAGACATTTCATACAAATCTACTATGCACTTTGACTGTATCCACTCTCACCCCCCTTGACTGTCCTCCCCCTCACAGTTCCCACTATTTCCAGACAGTCTTGTTTCCATCTTCATGATAAGGACTAAGGAAATCTGGGTGCAGCCTCCTGCCAGGACTGGGTAGATGAATTTTCAAAGGCTCATGATAATGCTTTGCCCTATTCGAGACCCCTTATCTGATCCCACGAGCATTCACTTGAGTTACTCTAAGTTTAGAGTGTGAGAGTAAGAGTGTCTGTGGATGGGTTAGCCATGACAGAGAAGCTGCCACCGAAGAGTGGGGTGTACTCAACCAAGGAAATGGGACCTCCTTCTCCCTGTAACAGAGGAAGAAGAAGATGGAAGCACATGCAGTCACTCAGCTCCCTTCTCCAGAGAGCATTTCAAATAGCACCATGTCAAAGCCTCTGACAACATGCGGTTTGGTGGGGTGAAGAGACTGGACCCCTCCAGTTGCTTTCATTCTGTTATGTTATCATGTCATGTGTACAACACAGTCCCATCCTGCTGATAGGACCAGGTCAGAAAGAAGTTAATCAAAAGGAAAGGGTTACCCATGCAGGAGCAACTCTCTAGTTGAAGCAGGTCTGGTTCCCATAGTTACTCCCTCCCACCTTGAGTTATTAGTTCCCAGAGCTACCTGAGGTCAGGATGAACTTTCCCAGCCCTGTAGGAGTGCTTCTCACCCCCTCAGGAGCCCATTACTCTCCAAGGGGCTTCACTGCTAAACACAACCATTGTTTCACAAACAAAGGGGTGCAGAAGAGGTGGACTGATCCAATGAAAGACTGCCTGATCTGCAACCACCAAAACCCCACCAGTCAGAGAAAGGGTCACCATAACTGCAGTGGAAATCCCCTAACTGGGAATAAAAGTGGGAGAGGATCCGACCTCGGGGCCGCTGCCCTCCAGTCCCATGGGAGTGTGCTCGGCCCGACGTGTCGATCTGTCTCTGTCACTGTCTCTGTGGTGTGTTCTGTACTTTTTCCTTGATGTAATTTTTTTTTATTAAAGCTGTTCCTCCACAGTTTTTGGCCTCTCGAGAGATTCTTTGGTAGAGTGGCGTTTCTAACTCAAAACTGCTCGCACTTCTGTTAAAGACAATTGGGATGTACAGAGGATGGGGACATCTTGCCACCGGGCACAGAACGGAAGCAGCACACAGTGACCCAGAACGACAATCGCTTTGTTTGTTATGTGGTGTCACTTGTTTTGGTTTTCTTCAGAGCATTCATTGGGGACATAAAGAAGCTATGAAGTAGCAAAACAGACAGGCTAGATGAAAGCAGAGGATGAAAATGAATAGAAAGGGATGATCAAGAAAGAAAATGGGCAGAACTAGAGTCAGCCGGCGTCCTCCGCACAGGTACGGAGGCTCTCACCATGGTGCCCGGAACTGGTTCAGAGATTGGGGGCAGCTCAACGTGAAACTGTGGTCCGGTTACATTAGACTACTCAGTAGTCTCTCCCTCCCAGCTTGTGGGTGGAGGTTCAGCTGATGGGTAAAACAACCACAGCAAAGACACCTCCTTTCCCATCAGCAGCTGTTTCATGAAGCCAAATGCTCTCTTAACTTTTCGAAGTCTGCAAATCTTTAACGATTTTTTTAAGACGAGCATGTACTCTTAACACTTTAAGTGAAGTGGGCAGAGGTCACATATGACAAGTAAATTTAGCCTTGGAATGCACCCTCTTTATTTGCCTTTTAACAAAATTCATTTTATTTTCAACTATGTGAACTTACATGTTTGTGTGTGGAAATGTGCATGGGAGCTGCCCCCAGAGCCCATTGAGCTGAAGTTACAAGCAGGTGTCTGCCATCGGACAGGGTGCTAGGAATGACCTCGGTTCCCTGGCAAGAAGAGCAAGCTAAACTTAACTTCTGGGCCAAACCCAGCTACTTATCTCCTATTTTGTGACAACTCTTTAACAGCTTCTGGAATATTATTTTTTGGAATCCAGTTTGAAAACTACTAAGTGTCTTGGTTAATTTTGTGTGTGTCTTTGACTGTGTCACCATACCAGACACTTAGCCAGACATACTGGATATTTCTGTGCAGGCATTTTAGGATAAGATTTATCTTTTCAGGATGAGATTTATATTTAGCACTAAGGACTTTAATGGACTATAGAAGATTTCCCTCTATAACATGAATGGACTTCTTCCAATCACTTGAAGCCTTGAATGGAAGAAAAGCTTGACCCTCCTCTGAGCAAGTTGAACTGCCTACAGACTTCCACTGGAGCCCAGCTTCCCAAACTATGGGTTGTGGTCCTGTATGGGGGTGTGTGATTGAAAAAAAATGACAGCAGTAAAATGTTTCTGATCATGCAATGTACAAAAATTAATTCAAGATCAAACACTTAATGAACCTAAAGGATTTCTGGCAGCACACAGCCCCGATATACCTTGCAACTCCACTGTCGCTTTGGTTATGAACACATGTGTGCACCTTGCACTGAGCATGCCATCATGCCAAGCAATGCCAACAAACCCCGCCTGAAGCACCCTGCTTCACATTCAAGACTAGTGTGTGTTATGCATTGCAGTGTCTAGACTGTCCATACAAAGTTCTCTCTTCCTTCCCAAACTGATTTAATGATTTAATCAGAGAAAACAAAATACCTTTTAAGGTTTTTCTATCATGATTCCTCAACATGTAAGAATCAAATTAATGTGTCTTTGGGTTGTATAATGTTAGAACATTTCATTTAAAAATTTGCTTTTTGAGTTTCATTTAAAAGTCATTAAATGAATTTTGGTCTTAGATGAAGGCAGAATTTCTAAGCCTGTGAAAGAACCCTAGATATATTTCTCCCATTTCATACTGAGTGTTTATACAAAGCAGCATTCTCAGCACTGACTATTATAAACTCTAAATATCTATCAACTCTAAAAAATTCAATGAGGATTTAGTTCTTTATGTCAAACTAAACAAGCACATCTATCTCACTGTGCAAATTTGCTTTCATTTTTAATAAGTGGTAAAACTATATGTACCCTTAAGCATTGTTTTAAAATGACTTTATGATTATCATAAATGATTTATATACCTATATACCTACGATGGTGTAAAACCTTTTCAAGCTAAAATGAGTTTTGAGTGGAGAAAAGCTTGAGACGCCCTGTTGTAGGACACTAGCTCTTCCTGGTCCTACAGCAGACTACCTGTGAGCTTAAACTGCTTCTCTCTCAAGTCTCCCACCTGCTGACCTTCCCCACTAAATTGTGGGCCAAGCATATCCAATTCCTTAGAACAAATCTGGTGCACCATACTCACCACCACCACTACCACCATATTGATTTTATTTCTCTAAAGAACCTGACCCTGAGTAATATTGCAAAATAAAATGGAGTTCCTTTCTAGGTAATCAGATTAAGTCTGCCTCAATTGCCCAAAGCACAATGGGAAGTCATATTCTACACAAAGAGATGTAGTGATAAAAATCAGTTAAAAATTTAGCTGTGGGGCTGGAGAGATAGCCTAGCGGTTAAGAGCACCGACTGCTCTTGCAGAGGACCTGGGTTCGATCCCCAGCACCCACATGGCGACTAAGAACCGTCTGTAACTCCAATTCCAGAACTCCAGTTCCAGGGGAATCCGAGACCCTCTTCTGACCTCCGCGGCATTGCATGACACGGGTGCACAAACCTATATGCAGACAGTACATTCATACACATTCAAAAATAAATAAAATTAAAAAAAAATTTAGCTGTGAGGTAATGAGAAAGATATCAGAATAAACAAAATGAGCCCTGAGAAAAAGCAAAAGTACCAATGCGAAAACAAAAGCATCAACCCAAATGAAAGGCCTCTGGGCCCCTTTTAAGGCTTTCTCTAAGGCCAGCTAGACAGGCAACATGGTTTTAGCCTACAGTGCAGACTGAAGCTTCCATGTAGGGCTGCACTGTGTGTTAACAGTCCAAAAGTTAAAGCCACAGAAGGACCCATGAAGGATCATGTGTTTCTGGATAGAGATAAAGGCAATAAGAGGAATGTAAAGGGAAGCCACTGCTGAGAGAGAGAATACACAGGATTTGCAAGTGAACTAGTCCTTCTACCTGGGATGAGATAAGGCACCAGAGCAAGTTGCAACTGCCTCTGGGTAGAGGCTTCACCTTCCCTTTCTGCAAACTAGCTATTTTGAAGCCTCAGAGTTCCTGAAGCGTCTGCAAGCCACTTCTGAGTATTCAAAGAACCACCATTCTCCTTAACTGCCTTGTGGCTTAACTCTTCACATATTAACTATTGGTATTTGATTTTATTTCATCTCCCCAAAAAGAACCTGATAGTTCCAATAAAAACAAAAGAATATGTATCAGGAAAGAGTCAAGTATCAGAGTTGATAAACAAAATGGAATGGGAAGATTATCTTCTGTCTTTAAAGATGGAAAAAAGTGATAGAAAGATTATCAGAGTTTGAAATTCAGTTCAACAATCATTAACTGCAGACTTCCTTCCATAACTAGCAGGAAGTTTAAGAGAGCTGTCATTTACCAGAAGTAGCCAGTGTCTTTTGACACAGTCAAGATCAAACCCAGGGCCTTGAGTATGTTAAGGGCACACTTCTACCACCCAGCTACATAGCCAGTTCTTGGGCTAACTTTCTTACCTGCTCTGGACCTCTATTTTACTGTCTGTAAAATGAACATAAAAAAGATAATAAATGTCCTCGGATTGATCTAACTTCAAATTGCCATTGGACGCATTCCTAACCCAGGGCAAGTTCCAGAACAACAAATACTAAGTTCCTCAAGAAAGGGGAAACCAACATGTACTGTGCACCTACTATGCATTAATACTCATTAAGTTATTTTATATAAATATCATTAAGTTGTAAAAATATACTTCTCAGCCTGTAGATGAAATAATGTCTTAAAGACCCCAAGGCTTAGATCAGAAGTGTGAGTGACTGGTAGTTACCTTTAATTGTCAACTTGACATCATGTAAAATTGCTTGGGAAGGGACCCCTAGATCAGTTGGCCTGTGCCCATGACCAAGGGATTATCTTCATTACATTGAGGTAAAGACCTTACACTGTGGGTGGGATCATTCCCTACACAGGGGATCCCAGTCTGCTCATGACCTGTTAAAGTGAATAAAACACTAGCCAGCACACATGCATTCACTGTTCTCTGTTCTTGATCTTGGATGTGGTGTGACCAGATCCCTCAAGCTACAGATGCTATGATTTACCCACTATGTGGAACTCTGAGTCAAAATAAGCTTACTTAAGTTGTTTTAGTCAGAGTATTTTATCACAATACCAGGAAAGGAAACTATACAATGACCTGAAGTTTATTTTCTTGTGAAGTATACCATGGAATAATGCTCCACAGGGTGGGACTCTCAGGACATCTGACAGAGAATCACTCAGAATACTAAACTCAAGCATCCTGGGCCCTCACCCATCTTTATTGAACTGTAACATCTTGGTCAAAATGTTTTTGTTTATTTTTTAAGGGATTCTACAATATAAGAGCACAGTTGTTTTCAGATCACATTAACATTCCTCAGTTTGCCATACAATTAGGTAATTGGTGCTAGCCTCCACAGATGAAGGATACCATTCATCATTTGTTTTTCTGGGACTGTGTTACTTCACTCAGCATGATATCTTCTAGCTCCATCCATTTGCCTGCAAAGTTCATGATCTCATCTTTCTTTACTGCTGCATAGAACTCCGTTGTGTACATATACCACATTTTCTGTATCCACTTGTCAGTTGAGGGGCACTTGGGTTGGTTCCAGCTCCTTGCTATTGTGAAGAGAGCTGCAATAAACATGGCTGTGCATGTATCTCTGTGGTAAGATGAGTCTTGTGGGTTCATACCCAGGAGTGGTATGGCTAGGTCAGGTGGCAAGCTCATTCTGAGTCATGCAAGGGTTCTCCACACTGCATTCCATAGTGGCTGCATGAGTTTACATTTCCACCAGCAGTGGGTGAGTGTTCCCCTTTCCCCACAACCTCTCCAGCACTTGGTATCATTTGTTTTCTTGATCCTAGCCAATCTTATTGGAGCGAGATGATATCTTAAAGTGGTTTTAATTTGCATTTCCTTAATTATTAGTGACAAACACTTTTTAAGATGTTTCTCAGCCATCTCTGGTCACAGTGTTTTTTATAAGCCACCCACTGTTATGATCCTCTGCTCTCTCAAGAGCCATTAGGTCAAAGGCATGGACTCTAAAGCCAGGCGTGGTTCTGGTTTTTCTATGTTCTGTGTGACTGTTTTCCAAATCTCATGTGTTGAATGCTGATCACAAGCCTGTAGAACTAGCGGGAGATGGTGGAACTTGACAAAGGTAGGGTCAATGACCATGGTGCTGTAGTTTGGATCTTGAATGTTCCCCAAATCCCTCATGCTAAAAGCTGATCACCAGCTTGTAGAGGCGGTGGGAGATGGTGGAACTTTACCAAAGAAGGGCCTAGTAAAAGGTAGAAAGGTCACTGGGGCATGACTTCAAAGGGGATATTGGGATACAAGCCCCTTCTTATTTCTCATTATGCTTCTCCATATAGTGCCTCACACCCAGCCACAGAACAATGAGTCAGCTGACCAGGCCTGAAACCTCTAAACTGTGAGCAAAGTGAGCTCTCCTTTTTAAATTGGGTATACGTATTTTAACACAGTCATAGAAAGCTGACCAACGTGCTCAGCCATATTACTTAACCTCTCTGAGACCCTTTCCCTCACTCAAACATGGAGCTATCTGAGTATTAATCCTAAAGTTTTATAATGATTAAATAATAATGTGAAATACCAAGGCCAGGGCCTGGCACATAGTACTTTTTATTTCTTCTACATAAAATTACTTCCTCTTTGTTTTCTCATTAATTTTCACAATTGATTATGTTTGATTTCATCCTATTCTACCATTCAACTAAAACCAGTCACAAAATGTCACTAGTGACATCCCTGATGAATTCAGTCACTATTTTTCTTATCTTAAACCGTATTGAATCCACTCTACCCATCCCTATACATTAAAATTCATTATGCCTCTGTTCTGGGCCATGCACTGAGTTAGAAGTGAGTTACACAGTGCTGAATTTAGCTGGCATAACCCTACACTGATGGGGCTTTGGGGATTGTGTTGGAGGCATTGCTATCAATAATTAAGCACATCTACAATGACTAACAAAGTGAGCATGCTTTAAAGGAAAGGAAATGCTCTACCAGAAAATGGCTGAAGGAACCTTTTATCTAAGGAGGTTAGGAATATCTGTGACCTGAAGAGCAAGCAGATGTGGAAAGAGTCATGCCCCAAAAGCTTTGCAACATGTGAGTAATAATTGAGATGGGGGAACACTCGTCCACTGCTTGTGGGAATGTAAACTCGTGCAGCCACTATGGAAAGCATTGTGGAGAACACTTGGAAGACTCGGAATGAACTTGCCACCTGACCCAGCCATACCACTCCTGGGTATGTACCCACAAGACTCATCTTTCCGCAGAGATACATGCACAGCCATGTTTATTGCAGCTCTCTTCACAATAGCAAAGAGCTGGAACCAATCCAAGTGCCCTCCTCAACTGATGAGTGGATAGAGAAAATGTGGTACATCTACACAATGGATTTCTATGCAGGGGTAAAGAAAGATGACATCATGAGCTTTGCAGGTAAATGGATGGAACTAGAAGATATCATGTTAAGTGAAGTAACACAGTCCCAGAAAAACAAACGACAAATGGTATCCCTCATCTGTGGATGCTAGAGCCAATTACCTAATTGTATGGCAAACTGAGCAACGTTAATGTGATCTGAAAACAACTGTGCTCTTATATTATGAATCCCTTAAAAAACAAATAAAAATTAAAAAAATAATAATTGAGATGGAAAATTGCTTGTCCCATAGGAAGAAATATAATCCATATCTACATGTCTAGAAAAAATGGTGGTGTGAAATGAGCCAGAAGAGTAAGCCAAGTTCTAGCTGTGCAGAGCACGGTGGACCAGGAGGTTTAGACTAACTACGAAGGCAACCAAGGTCACTGCAGATCTTTGAAGCAGAAGATGCATAACCCCTGTGGTCTGATTTATAACATGGACTAGAAGGAAGCTGAGAGATTACTTTGCTTGGGAGCTTTTAGGTGCTGGAAGTTGAGAGAGAAGAAGAATTTTCAGTGAATCAAGAGAACTTGAAGGTGAATTAGATGTGGAAGATAAAGAAGGAAGTGGCATGGATTCCTCTCAAGGTTCCAGCTTGAGCAGGAGGCGGGATTATGGAGCCATTTAACAAGAGAAGGCACTTATGGGAAAGACCAGAATCTTTGTGGTTCTAGAAACCTCCCCAAAGTTCTGATAACTAATCTTAGCTTAAAAAGGACATCTAGGGGGCTGGAGAGATGGCTCAGTGGTTGAGAGAACCGACTGCTCTTGCAGAGGACCCGGGTTCATTTCCCAGCACCCACATGGTGGCTAAGAACCATCTTTAATTCCAGATCCAAGGGGAATCAAATGCCCTCCTCTGATTTCCATAGCATTGCACGACACGGGTGCAACCTACATGCAGATAGTACACTCATACGCATAAAAATAATAAATAAATAAAAATTAATAAAGGACATCTAGAGAAGAGGTTTATATAATAAAGGTTAAATTTAATGGCTAAGTACATATTCCTGTGGAAATAGCTTGCCTTATTCTAATCTTGCCACCTATATCACTGCCCATGTGAGTTTCCTCCTGTACTGAGTTTGGAGCACTTCCAAGCTGCTATTTTGAAAGCAGCCAGTTGGCTTATCTCTATCCAGGCTGAGTTCTTGTCCTACCCTTTGTTGTTGTGTTTATCGCTTTCTTTTCCATGTGGTGACATCCAGTTTTCTGCTCAGAGGTAATCTTCCTCCACCTGCTCCCCAGACACCACTGGCTCCAGCCATCACACGGACCGTTTGTCCTGCTTGCTTGGCTTCTGGCTCTCTGTGGTTACACTTCAGCAGGTAGTGCGTCGTGTTAGTATTATTTATCCTTTGGCTCGTCTCCTGGGCAGAACTCAGAACTCCTTGAGATAGCTGGCCTTGACTAATAAGTTTTATTCATAGATCGCAGGCAGATGCCACAAATTAAGGCCAGAAAAAAAATGGGCTGAATTTAATTGAATTGAATTAAATTAAATACATAATACCCTCAGGGATGTCATCTCACCATCTAAGTCTCCTGCTTAATTAAAGAAGCATGAGGATGCAGATACAGCAAATTATACCTCAAAGATATAAATATTTCACCCTAAATGAATATTTAGGGCTAAACTTAACCCTAAACTAGTCATGCCAAATATAACACCTTTCTTATCTGCCTCTCACCTCTGCTTTGCTCTTCCTGAGCAATGTGGGGCCCAGCTTTTCTGAGGAACAGAGGAAGAGGGCAGGTGGTTGGGGAGGAAGAAACACTCCTACAACTTTACAAAACTTCCCCTCACCCTTTAGAAGGGTAAGGAAGATGGAGACAGAAGCTGCTTGATCTGCATGAACAAGCATGCTCAGGCTGCTTGTACCCTTCCTAACCACAAGGCCATCCATTGGAGATCCACACAGCAGATGGCAAATACTGAAAAGTTTCAAACATGACATGCTTCCCTGGCACAACTTTTATGACAGGATCCAGGGTTTTTATTATGTCTTTGCATAGAAGCAGAATGGGAGGGATCTTACTCATGATAAAATCTCTGGAGCCTTCCACCTCCACAGAGTGTGTGTGTGTGTGTGTGTGGAACATTACTCATGAATTTTAAGCAAAAGTAACTTGAAGAAGTGTTTGAATCCCTGAGGAAAATGTTTAGTGTATATGCTGCCAATGCAAGCCCAGGGAACGGTTGAAGAGGACTTTTCACTCTACCCTGAAGGCAAAGGGCAAGGCAGGAAGCAGTTTGACATGTGCACACAATTGATCCAAGCAATTACATCCAAATTCTGATCTACTCATAGTCTATGTCTATGTTCAATAAAACAATGATGATGCTGATGATGAAGAAGGAAGGAGGAAGAGGAGGAAGAAGAGGAGGAAGAAAGGAGGAAGAGGAGGAAAAGGTAGAGGAGGAGGAAGAAGAGGCGAAGGAGGAGGAGGAGGAGGAGGAGGAGGAGGAGAAGGAGGAGGAGAAGGAGGAGGAAAAGGAGGAACCAATGCTCATGTGCGCTTACTACATGCCACTCTCTGTTCTAAAAACTATCTATATATTAATTTTTTTATTCTTAAGGAAAACAAAATGAAGGGGGAAGAGTCTACCATCATTTTGCAATGAAAGAATGGGAGGCACAGAAAGGTTTAGTAACTAGCCCAGCTAGAAAATGGCAGAAGCAAGAGACAAACCCAAATAATTGGGCTCCAGACATCCACACTGTACTTCAGTCTCCCCTGAGTCCTCAGGATCTCATCACCAGAATTTCAGTTTGAATTTGCTTGTGTGCAATAGGAGCCTAGTAAGGCCAACCTCAGTTAGGCCTCAAGAAGATAACTAAGTATAACCCTGGCTACCAGAGGGGCATCCAGATTGGAGTGGGTGTCTTTAATCTTCAACTCATACCCTTATAATGTAATATCAGATTTCCAAGGGAATTCTGATATAATTCTGAAGCATCTAGAATTCCCAACTACAGAAAATATAGCTGTACTTAATAAACTAGAGGGAGACCTAGATATTTTTTTTAACTTTTCATTGATCTAAAAGATAGTCTTGGGGCTGGAGAGACGGTGACAGCCCAGTAGCTAAGATCACTGGCTGCTCTTTCAGAGGACTGGGTGCTATTCCCAACACCCACATGGCAGCTAACAACCTACCATAACTCCAGTTCCAGGGGATCCAATGCCCTCTTCTGGCCTCTGTGGGCATTGCAGAGAACAGGTGCAGTTACATACACACAGTTCTAGTTCTAGCCCTGATGGTCTCTGCTTCCCCTTGAAGCTTCACAAGCCAGGCCTCCATTGTCTATAGCTCTTTCAGCATAACTACTCCGAGTTCCACAGCAACAAATTCCAAGCATTCAATAGCTTTTCCAGCCCAAAGTTCCAAACGCTTCCACAATTCTCCCCCAAAACACCAAGATCAGGTCTGTCACAGCAATTACCCTACTCTCGGTACACTCATACATATAAAATTAAAATATAAGTTATATATGATATATATAACATTATATATAATAAATATATTCTAATCTCGTGAATTCTTCCTTCACAATAGCTTCCAAACAACTATGGCCTTTGTTACAGTTCAACAATGACCTCCTGGAAGTTAAGTCAAAAGCTATATGATAACCCATTCCTCTGACCAACTGTTTAGATCTGAATGAGCCACTTAGAAGAGTCCTTGAAGAACAGATTGGATGAAAAAGAGGGGAAGCTCAGTCTACTGAGGAATTTGCCTAAGCAAAGCCACACAGAGCCATAAGAACTCGGGCCGGATCCGGAAAGTGAGGGTAGTAAGCAATGGTGGGGATGAAGAAAGCTGGGTGGGAAGAGGCTGTCCAGGGTCTGGACTGCCAAAGTGGAGTGTGGGGTTCTGTGTGGAGTGGAGAGCTTTGGAAAGGATAGGAAACGACGATGAGACCTGAGCCTTACTAAATAACTGCTGCAATTGAGTGCAGAGGAAAGGAAAGATATGGATGTCGGGAAGTTGGGTTTTTGACAAAGAGAGCAAATCCCTCCCTTGCTTGGCTGTTGGGAAGCTTCTGTAACAAAAGCCACGGCTTAGTTATAAACATTAAAATAGTAAGCTTCACATATTAAAACTACCTACAGATAAATGAAAAGTTCTAAAAGTTCATATATGTTGATATATTATCAAGTACACCAAAACACCCCAATATGTTAAAATATTGAGAAGATAAAAGCTGAGAGCTGTCACTGAAAGAAAAGTGGAAATGAGTCTTCATAACTTGTAAGGAAGGTCAAGCAGAACTGCTACATATCTTCTTTGACACAGAAAGAAATGTTATTGTCGAATTATGTAATATTTCCACCGGAAAATGGAATCTGGGCAGAGTGGATGAAGCATAAACAAGCTTAAGAAATGCCGTGTCCTTCACCAAGAAAAGCTAGTGTTGTTTTCTTCGAATCTATTCTTACCTTAAAGAGAAGTTGATAGTGAAAACTCTCAATTGAGGCGACAGCAAAAACAGCAGTCCAATATGAGTAAACTAGCATTGTCAAAGAGACAGTAACTTTTGACCCATGTCCCCCAAATCTGTGAAGTGAGAGCATGGTCAGAAGACTTGGGTTTAAATAACAGAAAATAGCAAAGCACTTCTCCATTATCCACAAGATCAAGGGGAGTGGGAAGCTGCATAATTAGCACGATTATAATAATAGTTATTTGCTATTCTTCCAAAGACCATTTCTTCAAAGTCCCTCCTAAGACCTTTCTCTAAGTGATACATCTCCTTAATTGATCATCTTTGCTCATATTGGCCAGCCTTACAATAACGAAGGTTCGTACTCTAACACAAAGCTTTTTAAATGTTCCACGAATATTGTCGTTCATGTTGTAGATGTAGATCTCTGTGCTTTTCCTGACATCTTATATGGAAAAAATTAACAGCAAAATAGATATATAAGGGCCTTTACATGCTAATCACGTGTTCAGCATTGGTTGAGGAGTTTTATGTGTGTTAACTGATTTAATCATCACAACTACTACAGAGGAAACTGGAGCTCAATAAGGGGGATTATCTTTCATACACTCATGGACCCAGGAAACCTGAGTTTAGATCTATACTCCAACATGCTTTTTTACTTTATTTTGTTTGTTGTTAGTTTGGGAGATTTTTTTGGTTGTTATTGATTTTGTTTTTGTTTTTGATTTTGTTTTTAGACAGGGTCCCCCTGTAGCCCCAGCTGGTCTGAAGCTCATTATATACAGCAAGCTGACCCCAATCTCCACCTACTTCTGCCTCCCACGTTCTGGGATTTAAAAGCATATGACACCACACCCAGCTTCCAACATAGTTTTTCATCTATTTTGTATTTAATTCAAATTCAAAGGGAGAAGAGTTTAAAAATCACACATTATAGCTAGAAAGTGCAGACAGGATTTAAGGCAAGTCAGGTTGGCCTTAAGACAAATTACAACCATTTCTCAGGATTTTGTGACCCATGAGGATGCCTTTAACATCTGGACCAAGGAAAATGTGACCTCCAGATCCTTAGTTGACTACCACTGCATTGTTCTGTCCTAGTGTGTTCTGGAGAAGATTTGCAGCAGCAGCAGCAGCAGCTTGCTTAAGTAGATTCACCAGCAGCAAGTAGAAGAAACATCCCAAGCAAAACTTCACCTCCTTACTGAAATGGCCAACCCTTCTCTCCCTTTCTAGTTGGCTACTAGGTGTTATTGATAGATGACAAGAGGGAGAGGCAAAATAACCTGAATGGGAAGAGGATTGCAGAGCACAGAAAAGACATCAGCAGGTCTGGCACCATTCTGAGACACCAAACCCTTTGTTGACCACCAAGGCAAGTACCCCATTTCTTTGTTGACCACCGAGGTGAGTACTCCATTTCTTTGTTGACCACCAAGGCGAGTACCCCATTTCTCTTTGATCTTTTGCTACAGCATAGCTCACCCCACTTGTGAGTAGAGCTAACTGAGTGCCACAGCTACGATGTCCATTTTGCCATCATTATTTTGCCTTTGTGTTTCTATGTAATCTATTCACTGTTTCAACTCCACTTTGTCTAGAGATAAAGTTTTGAATAGCTGCTTTGGCATCTCCTTTCCAGATATCAAATTCCAGACTCTATCATCTTAGATATATTCTTTTGACTACATGGTCCACATGGCCAGCTACCAACATCCCCATGAAATAAGTACAGTACAATGGTCTGACAATAGATCACATCACATCAGGTTTCTAGACCAACCTGTACCTTTTTCATACGCACACACATGTCCTCCAGGCTGGCATGGTTGAGCACAGCTATGGTAGGGATATTGTGGTAGATCTTTGATCCCACTTTGTGGGCATATGACAATGGCATGAAAAGCATCCTATGAGGCTATTAGTCAACACTTTACAAAGATGGCCATGTATGTTCTGGTTAATGCATGCGCCTCCCTGCACTGTAGCTTTTTGCTCCTCCTCGAATTAATTCAGAAAGTCTGTTTCTCCTCCTGCCGAGTATCAACCACTTTGTGACTCAATTTAGCCAGCAGAACTAAGCAGACGGATATAGCAAGACTTCACACCTCAGCACACTTAGCCTTTCAGGTTCTTCTTCAAGCTATTGCTGCCCTGTCAACACCACACACAGAAGCTTGGGTCAGGCTGCACGGGGGTGTGGAGCCATGTTTAGCCAGCTTCACATGTGACTGAGGACTTTCAACCTCAGTGGAGTGGCCACAACTGTAGCCTGGTCAGAGATCCCGGGGACCAGCAGAGCTGCCCAGATGAGCCTAGCCCAAACTGCCAAAGCACAACGATTCACAAGCAGATGAATTATGCCTCCTTTAAAGCAAATTTTGTCAAGATTTGATAGAAAGAAGTAACTAATTAAAAACTCCAAATTTTTATTAAGGTATGTGTTAATCAGCTCTCTGTCATAATAACACATACCTGGGGTAATTTAAAAAGAGGGCAGGTTTATTTTGCTCCAATTGACTTGGGCCTGTGGTGAAGCAGCTATTCATAGACAGTGTGTGGCAGGGTAAAACCACTCATCTTATGGCTAAAGGTGGAGGAAGGGCTGGAATCTCACTAGCTCCTTTAAAGACATACTGCCATAACCAAAAGGTCCCCTTCCAATAATGCCACGCTGGGGTTAAAGCCTGCAACATATGACCCTTTGGGGTTATTTAAATTTTGAATTTATATGACAAGATAAGGAAATTAGAACCTCTTATATTCCCAAGTTACAAACTTACTTTTCAATTTTTTTATTCATTATTTTTGTTTTATGGATATGAGTATATTGCCTGCACATACATAAGTGCACCTGTGTTATGCAAAGCCCATGGAGATCACAAGAGGTCATACATAGAAGCCTCTGGAACTAGAGCTATGGATGGTTGTTAGCCACTGTGAGAGTACTGGGAATCAAACATGGGTCCTCTGCAAGAGCAGCCAGTGCTCTTAACCACTGAGCCATCTCTCCAGCCTCTAAACATACTTCCTTACAATTGTAATTAGTCCTACATGTCTACCCACCCTTTCATTACTACCACCACTACTTTTTTTAAATTTTATTTATTTTTTTATGTGTATGAACATACTGTCTGCATGTAGGCTTCTGCACCCGTGTTGTGCAATGCCGTGGAGGTCAGAAGAGGGCATCGGATTCCCCTGGAACTGGAGTTAAAGACGGTTCTCAGCCATCATGTGGGTGCTGGGGATCGAACCCGGGTCCTCTGCAAGAGCAGTCAGCGCTCTTAACTGCTAGGCCATCTCTCCAGCCTCCTACCACCACTACTTCTACTGCTGTTGCCACCACTGTAGCACACAGTACTTATGTGCACACACACACGCATACTTCAGTCTCCCATTGACCTTTGTTTCCAATGTAACAACGCCTATATTTTCAGCCCAACCTTTTAACTAGCTCCATTCCTACATACCCAGCTCCTCCAGCCTATGAGGAATAACTATCACTTACTATATACCCGAAACCATTCCCCATTATGACCTTACCAGATAAGTGATCATTTTTCTGCTCATTTTATATATGAAGTAAATGAGTGTTCTGGTGTCATTTCTGTTGCTGTGATAAATCACCCTGACCAAATGCAACTTAGGGGAGAAAAGGATTTCTTTGGCTTACAATTCCAGGTTACAGTCCATAATTGAAGGGGAAGTCAAGGCAGGAACTCAAACAGCTAGTCATTTCATATTTGTAGCCAAGATCAGAGAGAAACAGATGGATCCTGATTACTGCTCTCCACTTAGCATTTATACTCTCTTATATTGTTCAGAAACCCATGCCTAGGGAATGATACTGCCCACAGTAGACCAGTTCACTCAACAATAAAAATCCCCCACAGACATAAGACAATCTGATCTCGAAAATTCCTCATTAAGATTCTCTTCCCAGGGACTTCTAGGCCATGGCAAGTTGACAGTTAAGACTAACGAGCCTATCGAAGTACAGTAGACGAAGAGCACTCATCAGATGTGATGGCTCATTTTCATTGTCAACTTGATGAGATTTGGAATCCCCTGGAAGGTACACTTCTGGGAATGTCTGTGAAAGTGATTCTAGACAGGATTAATGAAGAGGGAAGGATCTTAATGTGAATGCCGTCATCCTACGGACTCAATTCCCATGCCGAATAAAAAGTAGAAAAAGAGCTGAGCACCAGCATCCCTCTCTGTGCTTCCTGACTATGAACAAAGTGTGACCAAACATTCTTGCTGTCAGTGCCTTCCCCACCATGTAAACCTTCCCCACAGTCTGTAAACCATGAGACAAAGCAAGCTTTTCCTTCCTTAAGTTGCTTTGCTGGGTACTTTGTCATAGCAACAAGAAAAGTAACTAATACAGTGCCATAAAGTTAACGATAGATAATGGGAATAAATCTGAGTCCAGACCAGAAGGCTTAAGTGACACTGGGCCATGTTCCTCCCTCTAAATGACCTCAGGTGTTTCAACATTTACATATTCAAATCAAGACTCATAGGCTGAGTGTGGTGGTGCAGGCCTTCATATATTTTTTATTTGATTTTTTTTAACAATAAGTAATAAGCAATGAATACAAGCATCCTTCATGTAAAACCAATTTGCAAGCAGTTGTGCCCAAACCCACACAGCCCAAGGCTCCCACCATCCAGCTGGAGGGGCTTGTATGTACAATCATGTTGATCAAATAAGTGTCCAGCCTATATTGCTATAGTTTCACCATTCACCCCAATCGCAGCCCTTACATTCTACCACACCCCCTCTTCTGCAGATTGTTCCCTAGGCTTTAGAAAAGGGCACAATGGGTGAAAAGCAAAACAGTCTACTTTCTCTGGAGATGTCATTTTGGACTCTGATCAGTTCAGGCTGTTTCCTTTCATGAGTTGACAGTTTATCCAGGAATAACCTTTCAATCCTACTAATGATGCACAAGCAATTAGATAAACAGGCATTTAAACAGTACTAATTATTATGGTAGGTTACATTGGTATAGACACAGATGTATGGATGGTATGCTAATCCATGAATTATAGTTTTTCTGTAAAAGATGACAAGGTCTTACTGTGGCTTATAACATCTCCTAATCACTAGAGGATGTAAGCTTGTGGCATCAGCTGTGAATTATTCCTCCAAGGAGAGAGCTACTAGCCAATTATATTTGGGATATACAGACATTGGCTGCCACTGCTGCACAGTATTTCCAGGCAGGTGAGGTGTAGCTGATGCTGACAGAGGAGTCTTGCTTGATTCAAGGAGACCAATATTTGCTTTATTGGTTTAGTGGCCTTTGGTAACACTCTCTGGCATTCCAGAGACCAACTGTACACTTGCAAGTGTGGTCTCAATACATCTTTCCTGTGCTTACACCAGGTCTTCAACAGCAGGGCCTTACTGCCTCTCTTCTTGCAGGTATCCCAGTTTACAGGCAAGAAGCCTTTACCATTTGGGGGTCTTGGATCCCCTGGCCAACATCTCCTTGGTAGAATAATCCATTGCTGATATCAGAGCTCTCCTGTATTAATATATTTTGCTTAATGGTGCAGGCCTTTAAATAGGCCCTTGGGAGATGGAAGCAGGTAGATCTATGTGAGCTCAAGGAAACCCTAGTAAAACCCTATTTTCTCTCAAAAATACCATATTCCTTTCTTTTTTGATATTTTGATAAATTATCACCCACTTACTTACTTGGGAAAACCAGAAATCCCCCCATCCCTGCATGAGCCGCATGTGACCAAGTCCTATGGAATCCATGCTCTTATCCACAATTGCCTTCCACAGGGATACTATTATCTTTACCTTAAGCAACTGTAAACAGGATTCCTATGGTTACCCTTACCTAAAAAGAGATGAGTCCATTGATTTTCCTTTTTACTGTCCTCTACTCTTCTCTAATACTTTCTCACATCACCACCAAGATGGACACTGGATAGCTTATGTTGAGAGACACAAAACAACTAGCCACATAGCATGATTATGACATATGATCATGCATGTCAGTGTATGACATGGTATGTTTGTAAGGGATAATTGTTGCTTAAAATTCAAGGAGACCAGCATCTTCCAGTCTGATCTAGGCTTTTCCTATTTTAAAACTTCAAAGCCTGCATCACAAAATCACCCTAACTTGCCAAGGCCATCCAGATAACTGGTCGCCTCTCTGGTTGACTGTGCCAAGCAGGCTGATCTGATGCTTTTGCTCCACTGAAGCCAACTAAAGCTATGGCCTTTCCCTTTGTTTAACAAGTAACTCCCAGACACAGATTAACCAGAAAGGGAAGTGGTTAGCCCAGCTGTTTCACATAGTCTCACCGAATTCAGACTTGCAGCAAGTTTGTTTGAAACAAATGATAATTTGTTTCTTCTTAAAAGATTTCTTCTCTTGGCTTCCAGCCACCATACTCCAGTGTGTTTCCTGTAACCTTAACTTCTTAATCTCCTTTGACGTGTCTCCTTCTGGCTGCTGGATTCTCTCAGTGTTGGACTGTTTCAGCGTTTGACCAATCTCTATGGATAGCCACTGGATGAGTGATTTCATCTAGTCAGTCAAATTCAGGATCAATTATAAGACAGAGATAGAACTCAAAGGAGAAAATAAAATTATTATTTACTTTTACAATGTTTATAATGAAGAATATAGCCATGTCACTGGCTAATCCACTCAAGCATGGGAACTTTGAACAGACATGGGCCTCTTCCAATGCAAATTGGACCAAGAGAAAACATCAGAGAGAATGGAAATATTTATGTTTATAATCTTTGAAAGCAGATATCCACCACTCACCCAAGAAAGTGAATGAAACATGAATATGAGCCAAGTCGTTTTGTGTGTGTTCTTCCTCAGGGGAAAAAATGACCAAAGAAACAAGGAGATTTGAAGGTTTAACACTGCTGGGTCCCTCACAGGAGCATAAAGACTAGGGAGTTCATGTTCCCCCATAACAAATATCACTTTTGTGCTAATGAGTTTTGCACCGCTATGACCTTGAGGATTGTGTATCTTGGGCCTTCTTTGACTCTAATGGAAAGACTCTCAGGAGTTTCAAACTTGACATGTCAAAGAGAAAACAGAGAGATCTAACTTCTTTGCCACCCCTTCACTCATGTATTAAACTGTAACCATAATAAAATAAGGTGGAGCAGCTGATCCATCGGCATTTATTCTCTAACATTCTTAAAGGCTGAAAGGCCGGGATCATGGTGGCAGCAGGCTGGGCCTCTTCTGACCTCTTTCCCCAGGTGAACATCTTTCTGCCATATCCTCACGAAGCTTTTCTGTGATGCAAGCACATCCGTGCAACCTCTCCCCTATTAGGGCACCTGTCATTGGGTTAGAGCACATTCTATGATGTTGATGGCACTCAGGTACCTCCCTCAAGGCCCTGTCTCTGAATTATAGTCATGTTGTAGAATAGGTATTCAATAAGGGAGTTGGTAGGGGACACAACTCACTAAAGCTCCCTTCACAATCTTTTCCACTTAAGAGAATGGTACTATCATTGATTAATTGCTTAGGCCAAACTTGAAAATTTTCCAATATTCTTCTCTCCTCCACATTCCGTATCTAGCCCATTAGCAACATACGTCCATGTTATATGAACATTTTCTGAGGAAATGTAAAAAAAAAAAAAAAAAGATCTCTTCACTCCACATACAGCACCAAAAGCAGAAACAAAGAAATGATACCACCCAAGGATAGGTTGGGAAACAAGTAAATTTAACTGGAGTTACTTTGATGGGCACGGATACGAGAACATGGGCAAATTATAGGTGGTTATGCCAGGCATGGTGGCGCATGCCTTTAATCCCAGCACTCAGGAGGCAGAGGCAGGTGGATGTCTGTGAGTTCAAGGCCAGCTGGGACTAAAGGAAGACCCTGTCTCAAAAAGACCAAAATTTTTTTTTTTTTATTCTTTTATATATATTTATATATATATACATATATATTATATTATAAAAAAATAATAACATTTTTATATATATGGATTAGGTGTCTATACAACTGAAAAAAAGAATCTTTCCTAGAAGCACAAGTTGCCTATATCTGTGGGGAGGTGGGGCCTTGTAAACACTTCCCTGCTCTGTAATGGGAAATTATTTGGCCCAGTCTTGTGCAGGTCTCCTTTGGGTAATCACAGCTGCTGACAGTTCAAGAGAGAAAAGGCCATATCCAGCTCAGAGGGCAGCATTCCACAACAGTCAGGTCCTCCAATTCCATGTCCCATATCCCCACCATGGGCACAGTGACTGCCACCCTCTTCGGCCTGCTGTATGGAGTGGTCTTTTCACTGGTTTAACTGGTTCTTTTCTTTTTTTTTTTTTAATTTTATTTATTTCTGTATGGTATGAATGTACTGTCTGCATGCAAGTCTGTGCACCCGTGTCGTGCAATGCCGCGGAGGTCAGAAGAAGGTGTCGGATTCCTCTTCTGCTGTGCACCCGTGTCGTGCAATGCCGCGGAGGTCAGAAGAGGGTGTAGGATTCCCCTGGAACTGGAGTTCTCCTGGAATTGGAGTTTCAGACGGTTCTCAGCCGCTCTGCCACAGTCAATTTTCCATACATCCACTGGATTACTCTGAAAAGTAAATTAGGTACCATTGCCTTCCAGACGATGTGAACACTGAAGAGCTTCTGATTTTCACACAAACTGAGCCCAGCTTCCGTTTATGACTCGCCGTCACCTCCCCAGTCTGTCTCTCTGTCCGTGAGCATCACCCTTCCCTCTCATTCACTCAGTGCTTTGGCCCTTTGCACTTCTCCTTGGAACTCTCTCGAATTGGCTTCGTGGTTCTCTATGCTTTTTGTTTTGTTTTCTAATTCCCTTGATGTCTCTGCTCAATATAAATTTCTTTATTGGGATTTCCTTGATCTCTTTGTTTAAAGTATACCCAACTCCCATGACCCTAAAGTCCTTTATGCTTCTTTTTATTTATTTAAAGCATTTATAGCTGCCTGAAATTAGTTTGAATTCTTATTTGCTTATTGCTAGTCTTCTCCACTAGGCTCCAAATGTCATGAAGACTGTTCTCTGCTGTTCTAGCAGAGAGAATGACCTATTCAAAGTAGATATTCAACAAACATTAAACAAACAAATGCAATTTATGTAATTCGTATCATTTTACCTTGCAAACCTGATCCTCTTTCTTCGTATCCTAAGCTAATGGCTTCCCATTGCTCTCTGGGTAAAATCTAACCATTTAGCATTAGCATAGCATAAGACCCTCTTACTTTTCAATCTCACTCCTGACAGCTTCCATCAAACAGCATGTGTTCCAGCCTATTCTAATTTTTTTAAAACTAGAGCTGTGCTCAGCCATCTTGGAATCCTTGAAGTCTCCCACAGTAGGTAAACTGAATAGATACAGAGCAGCTGCCAAGGAATTCCACAAAGCAGACTGTTTAGAGTCTTGATTTTATATTTTAGTACCTGGTTACTATGTTGATTAAAGCGGCAATACAATCAACCTGTCTACTCCACAAGTTAAGTTATTTTTAAATCAAATTCGTTAAATAAATATGCACAGGGAACCTATTAAGTGCTTCATACTGTCCTAGGTGACCAAGATATACTAAATAAGAAAGATAAACAATGAATCCTACTTTGATGGAATGTGTGCTCTAGTGAAGATCATATGTAAGTAATGTGTGCTCTAGTGAAGATCATGTGTAAGTAAGGAGTACAGCTGTGAAATTAGATCCAGAGAAGAGTGGGGAGTATCTCGTATCATGTACACCTACTGAAGTGTGCTCAGAAATGGCCTCACAGAGATGACGGTATTGAATAGGGATTCAAAAGGGCTGAGGATATCGAAGGAAAAACCATTTCATTCAGAAGGGATAATGAATGCAAAGATCATCAAGTAAAATAAAATTATCTACAAAGCCCAAGGCCAGACTCTCAATCATAAAATAAGTTTCAAAAATTAATGGGGCTGGAAGATGACTCAGCAGTTAGGAGGACTCACTGCTCTTCCAGAGAACCCAAGTTCAGTTCCCAGAACCCAAGTCAGGTGACTTACAAATATCTTTATGTAACTCCTTCTTCTGGGCTCTACATCACCTGTACACTCATGGCATCCATTCACACAGACACACACACACACACACAGACACACACACACATAGACACACACATACACAAACACACACATAGACACACACACATAGACACACACACACACAGACACACACACAGACACACACACATAGACACAAACACATAGACACACACACACATAGACTCATACTCATAGACACACACACACATAGACACACACACATAGAAACACACACAGACACACACACATAGACACACACACATAGACACACACACACATAGACACACACACATAGACACACACACAGACACACACAAACACACACAGACACACACACAAACAAACACACATAGACACACACACATACATACACAAACACATATACACATACACAGACATAATAATAAAAATAAATCTTCTAACAAAGAATTATTTCTAAAAATCCAGACATGATCAGGCAGTGGCTTCCGCCCTTAACCCCAGCACTCCTTGGGAGACAGAGGCATGCAGATCTCTGTGAAACCAAGGCCAGCCTGGTCTACATAGTGAGTTCCAGGACAGCTGGGACTGCAGAGAAACCCTGTCTCAAAAAGACAAAAAAAAAAAAAAAAAAAATCCAGGCTGGAGAGATGGCCTAGCGGTTAAGAGCACCAACTACTGTTGCAGACGACCCAGGTTTGATTCCCAGCACCCACATGGCTGCTGAGAACTGTCTTTAACTCCAGTTCCAGGGGAATCCAACACCCTCTTCTAACCTCCATGGCATTGCACGACACAGGTGCACAAACCTACATGCAGACAGTACACTCATACACATAAAAAATAAATAAATAAATCCAGACAAGCTCAAACCATGCATTCCCAACTCCTGGACACCAGTGAATTAAATTGGTATCAATTTAATAAAAATTTGAATAATAAATACCACCTCTAACTAATATTTGATCATTTGGAAGCTAGATAATGTACTTCTAAACAAGCCATGAATCATGATTATATAGAATTTAATATAGTGGAAATTACGGAACTATTATGATATGAATGAAACTGAAAACACATTTTAAAAAATCCCCAATATTTATAGCACTAAAATATTCATGTTAAAAAGTAGAAAGTTTGAATTAATGATCTCAGTTTCTACTTTACAAAACTAAAAAAGAGAACAAATGAAACCCAAACTAAGGAGACAAAAATGATAAAGATTGCTGGGAGAACCATGAAATAGAAAATAATAGAGAAAATCAGTAAAATTAAGTGTGCCTAAAAAAACATAAAACTGATAAGTGAATCATGAGACAATGAGAAAAAGAGAAATAAAAGACAACAACCATCAATATCAAGGAGAGAAATGACACTAAAAATCCTACCTATGCTAACATGAAAAGATAGAATTCCAAGAATCACTTTATGCCGTTATATGTGGCAATGATAACAGAATCATACAAACATCTTGTGTAGTGTGTGAGCTTTAATAGTATATTCCAAAAGGGCTACATAGATGCTGAGCAGCCCTGCCCCTGCTAATATATATATATATATATATATATATATATATCCATATATATCACAATCTATAAAGAAGTTAGTAGTGAATGCTATGCAACATTTATGTGAGCTGCAACACTCATTCTCCACACAGATCTAGGAAGTCTACTTCTCTTCCTCTTCTAAGAGGAGTGTACACACTTCTCAACTCACTCTACAAGGCTAGTCTCATTCAGATACCAAAACCAGACAAAAGCTAAGTAATGAAAATCAGAGACCAAATTCCCTCTGAGCACAAACGCAAACACTTTTTGTTTTTGTTTTTGTCTTTTTGAGACAGGGTCTCCCTGTAGCTTTAGCTGTCCTGGAACTCACTCTGTAGACCAGGCTGGCCTTGAACTCACAAAGATCTGCCTGCCTCTGCCTCCCAAGTGCTAAGATTAAAGGCGTGTGCCACCACACCTGTCACAAATGCAAACATTTTTTTTAACTTTTTAAAATTTTTATTGAGTGTATTTCATACAACATTTTTAAATCAAGTTTAGATTCATTCTCCATCCATGCTCCCCCCCGACCCCCTGCCAGAGCTCATGGATTCTGTCAAACATGTTAAGTTCTATCTGGCATCTTTTTCTCAGTCTTTTATAACCTTTTTGATGCACAAGTTTACTGGTTTGGTCAGTTCTTTGAATAGGTTTCTCTCTCTCTTTTTTTGTTCCCTTTGATTTTATATTATTCCAAAATATGCATATATACACTGCATACATAAATCAAAATTACAAAATCTGAAAATAAACTATAGATTAATTCCAAAACACATTTAGAGATTCACATTTTAACAGTAAAGTTGCATGCAGGTAAAAAGGAGTATAACTCTACATTCTCTTTTTTTTAGAATATGAATATTAATATTCCTATATGATAGAACATACCATAGGATTACATAAGGATAAATTATGAATGGTTGTAGTATGTATCAATAAAGAGAGAAAATATTATTTTATAAAAAAGATGACATCATGAAATGCAAACATTCTTAAGAGAAATTTAGGAAATGGAATGGGAAAGTGGATTAAAAGGACAATAGCTCCAATCCAGCTGTGCTTCTACCCTGCAGTACAGGGGAGAAGACGAAAGAAGCAGGCATAGCTAGACCCAATATCCCAGAGAAGAGACCGAAATGAAGGGCGAGGTGAGATGACATTCAAGAAGTGAAGGGGCCTGGACTACCTCAGTTCTAGATCATGTGAGTTAACTGACTTGAGTGAAACTGAGCTAGCATTGGGAATTTTAGGCCCCTCTATAGACAGAAAGGCAAAACAAATGGAGAACAATATATATTGTAGAGAAATAGCAATCTCATTGTAAGGACCTGCATTTTTTCCATTTTGATGAATTTTGGTAATTTTCATATAGTATAACTTGATATTTAGACTCCTTCTCTAACTGCACCTCCCCTTACTCCTCCTGCCCAATTTAATGTACTCTGTTAGGTGTGTGTGTGTGTGTGTGTGTGTGTGTGTGTGTGTGTGTCCCCTATAGAGTCTAATTTGTGTCCCTGAATCTGTGTGGGTCCATCCACTGGAGCCTGGTGAACCTAGCAAGAGTCCCACACTTGAAGGAGAGACCGTCTCTGTCCCTCCCAGCAGCTGTCTGTTCCCATAGGTGGGGTTGGAGCTTCATGCTCATGACCTCAGGTCTATGCTGGGATTTTGTCTGGTTTGGGCTTGCATGGGATTTGTCCATCTTGTCACCATTGCTGTAAGTCCATGTGAGTGGCTGACCAGCTGTCTGGAAAGCTCTGTTTCCTTGTGGTCCCCACCACCTCTGGCTCTGACAATATTTCTGCCCCTCTTCACCATGATCCCCGAGTCTTGGGGACGCAGAAATCTGATTCTCCTTTTCTGGGAGAAGCACTATGCGGCCTTTTGTTCACTGCATTTTGGCCAGTTGTGAGTTTCTATGTTAATCACTATTCGTTATGTAAAGAAACTTCTCTGGTGAGACTTGGGAGAAACATTAATCTATGGGTATAACAATTAATCTTTAAGTGTCAGTTTAATACAATAACTCTTTAATAGAAGACTATTAGGTTCACTCCTGTGTCCTGATAGGCTCCATACTGTGAAGCTAAACTTAAGTCCAATTAAGGAGTGATTAGAGCCGGGCATGGTGGCAAATGCCTTTAATCCTAGCACTTGGGAGGCAGAGGCAGGCAGATCTTTGTGAGTTCAAGGCCAGTCTGGTCTACAGAGTGAGTTCCAGGACAGCTGGGGCTACAGGGAGACCCTGTCTCAAAAAGACCCAAAAAAAAAAAAAAAACAAAGAGTGACTGGTTACTCCTATAATGTTTGTTCCACTATTGCATTGCACACGGGGGTCTGTCTTGCCAAGCCAATTGTCATTGCAGTTCATAGGATTCATACCTGGGTAAAGTGGACCATTACTTTTTTCCCTTTGGTAGCTGCATAGCACCTTCTGGCACTGTGAAAGCTAGGCAGTAGAGATGAGGCTCTCAAGTCAGCACCAGCTCCTCATCTGTTCCCCAGCTCATATATGTAGTGTTTTTGGCAGTACGGTCCTACCACCCAGCTCTGCAAGATAACCAAAAACAGGACGGTGGCCATTGCTCTTGTTTGAGAGTCTATAGGACCCCTGGTCCACAGCTTCTAGAGAGGGAGTCCATTCCTGGTGTCAAGAGTATTTTTTAATTAGGCTATAATGTCTAGAAAGGGCAATGTCCCTGTGTTGTAAGAATAACTCCCTTTAAAACATTTTATTTATTATTTTTATTTTATGTGTATGAGTGTATGGGGCAATGTCCCTGTGTTGTAAGGATAACTCCCTTTAAAACATTTTATTTATTATTTTTATTTTATGTGTATGAGTGTATTACTTGCATGTGTGTAAATGCACCTGTGTCATTGAATGCCCACAGAGCTCAGAAGAGTGTGTTGGATCTCCTGGACTGGTGTTATGGATGGTTGTTAGCCACCATGTGGGTTCTGGGAACAAAACCCAGGTTCTCTGCAGAGCAGCCAGTGCTCTCAACTGCTGAGCCATTTCTCCAGCCCCAGGATAACTCCCTTTAATCTATTTTTGTGAGGTATATGTATATACTTCAAGAAACTGAGCTAGGCGTACTGGCACACACCTTTAATTCCAGCACTAGGGAGGCAGAGGCAGAGGCCGGCAGATCTCTGTGAAACTGAGGCCAGCCCGTCTACGTAATGAGTTCCAGGCCAGCTGTGGCTTTAGAGAGACTCTATCTCAAAATGACAAAAAAAAAAAAAAAAAAAAAAAAAGAAGCTTCTGTAGTGATCCGTTTCCACATGGCTTCTCATCCTTCCCTATGCCCCCTCCACTATCCGCCCTCACCTTCCCCATCCTGCTTAATCCTTCCTACTCTACAGTTCTCCTTCTCCCTTCTCCCCCTCATATCACCGCATTCTACAACCCCTCCCAGAAAGCTCCCCTCCTCACCCACCATGGCCATTTATTTATTTATTTGAGAAATCGAAAAAAATGCATATCTAAGATTTCAAAGCTAAATCAGCTATAAGGAGAAATGTGACATTTGTCTTTTTGAGTCTGCGTTACCTCACTCAAGGTGATTGCTTCTACTTCATCTATTTACCCGCAGACTATTTCAATTCAACTATCTATATGCAGGCGATACACCAATACACATAAAAATCTTATATGAATTTTAAATAAATAAAATATAAAAGTATTTTAAGCCTTCATAGCTAATAGAGCCTAATAATAAGAAATAAAAACATAAGCTTGGAAGATTGCTAAAACCTATTGAATATATGGTGCCATTATGCATTAATATCAATATATTTGGAGTTAAAAACCAGTCCTATCGGTACTGGAAGTTTGATGCCATTATTGGAAGGGAAAACAACAACTAACAACAAAAAAAGACTGGGTCAAAGAACTGACTGAAATGGTGAACTTCTGCTGCAAAACAGTAAACTTCTGCATAGAGAGAATTTTGAGAGAGACCGAGAAAAAAGATGAAAAAACACTGTTCTGGCGAGAATTTGCGATGTAGCTCTGTGTGGGGTGGAGGAGTCCAGGGAGGGGTGGTACAGGTCTTAGGATTATGATTGAAAATTTTATATGAAATGCACAAAGCTTTCCAATAATAATTTACTGTTGAAATGAAAAAAGCATTTTAATTTATTATTACTTTTTTTTTTTTTTTGACAGGGTCTCCTTATAGCCCCAGCTGGCCTGGAACTCACTCTATAGACCAGGCTGGCCTTGAAGTCACAGAGATCTGCCTACCTCTGCCTCCACCTCCCGAGTGTTCGGATTAAAGGTGTGCACCTCTATGCCCCACTTAAAGACAGTTCTTAGCTGCCATGTGGTGCTGGGTTAATTCTTTTTTTTACAAATTAATTTGTTGATTGTTATTAAACTTTTCCTTATAGTCTTACATCATTTCTCAAATCAAATCGATAGTTACTCCCTTTCCATCCCCCCACCGCCACCCTAAGTCCCTGTACTCTGCCATACTATCTTTTGTATCTTTTTCTGAGCTTTTCCAAAGTTGTTTTCCAGTTCTTTTCTGTTGTGATGTTCTGCAATCCTAGCTTGTAATGGCTTCCAAGATCATAGGTCATAGTTAATATATACATATGAAAATAGTATAACATTAACATACCTACATACATACATATCAACTTGAATTGGATGACTTTTTTTTTCTAAAGCTGGAGGATGTCATTGTTTTCCTTACGGAAGTGCTTGAAGGCTTCCTCCTGGGCAAGCCCAAACAACCATCATCCTGCCCTTGTGCTCCACATTTGGGATCTTTCCCTCCAATAGTCCCCCAAATGAAGTCCCAGTAAGCTGATGTCTCTGTCTTGATACCCCTGCACTGGCCTCCATGATACAGCCCGAGGTGTCCAACAATGGCAGTCCTATAATCTGAGAGGCTGAATTCCAATTAGCTGCCTAGTTCACAAGCTGAGTAGCTCAGCAGTCCTCAGCCACACTGGAAGGTTAAAACAGTTTAATAAAAAAAAAAAAAAAAAAGCTGTATCTAATATCCTTGAGGAGTGCCAAACGCAGTGGCATCCACAGAGCATATGCACTTGCCTGTAAGAATTGAAGACAGGCCAAACAACAGTGCTCTCTTTTTTCTTTTTGTCTTTTTACTAAGATCTCATTTTATTTCTGCATTACAGTTTCTCTGATCTTATTATTTATTTCTGGTTGTACTTTCCTTCTGGATGCTTAAGACCACACAGTTAGCCCAGATTAACCAAGGTTTTGTTTTGTTGAGGTCAGTTGAGGATCTTCAGTACCCCACTCAGTCCTTTGGACAGATCAACCAGGCAAAGAATAAATTTGAGTACATATTAATACTTTTTAAGTGTATATTAAGTGCACCCATATCTGGCAATGCCTTTGGAGATCATAAGAGGTCATCAGATCCCCTGGAACTGGAATTAATTGACAGTTGTTAGCTGACATGTGGGTTCTGGGAATCAAACCTGGGTCTTCTGCAAGGGCAGCATGTGCTCTTAACTACTGTGCCACCGCTCCAGACTCATAACTTCTTTTTTTTTTGGTCTTTTTGAGACAGGGTCTCCCTGTAGCCCCAGCTGTCCTGGAACTCACTCTGTAGACCAGGCTGGCCTTGAACTCACAAAGATCCACCTGCTTCTGCCTCCCAAGTGCTAAGATTAAAGGCGTGCACCACCACGCCCAGCCCATAACTTCTTTTTTTTTTTAAGAGCTGAGTACTATTCCATTGTGTATATATACCACGCCTTCATTATCCACTGAGCAGATGATGGACATATAAGTTGTTTCCAATTTCTGGCTATTATGATAAGGGTAGAATGAGCATGGATGAATGGATATTTCTGTAGTAGGAACAGAATCTTTTGGGTATATGCCCAAGAGTGGCATGGCTGGGTCATATGGTAGATCCCTTTTAAGATTTTTGAAGAATCTCCACACAGCTTTCTGTAGTGGCTACACCAGTTTGCACTGCCATCATCAACAGTGGATAAGAGTTTCCCTTTCTCCACATCCTCACAAGCATTTGATGTTTGTTTTCTAAGTCTTTGCCATCCTGAGAGGGATAAGATACAATCTCAGAGTAATTTTGATCTGATGACTAAAGATGTTGAACTTTTTTTTTTTACAAAGGGTTGGAGAGAAAGATGTTGAACATTTTGAAAGAATTTCTTAGCCATTTGTGTTTCATCTATAGAGAACTTCCTGCTCAGCAACATGTCCCATTTTTTAATTGGGTATTTTTATGTTTAGTTTTTTTTTTTTTAGTTCTTTGTATATTTTAGCTACTAACACTCTGTCAGAGGTATAACTGATGAGAATTTTTCCCCATTTTGTAGATTGTCTCTTCATTCAAAATAATGATATCCATTGATGAACAGAAGCATTTCATGTGGTCTCATTTGTCAATTGTTGGACCTAATACTTGTGCTATAAAGTCTTGTTCACAAAGTCTTTCTTGTGCCTATAAATTCCAATGTAGATCCTACTTTCTCCTCTCTCCTATTCAGGGTACCAGGTCTTATGTTGAGGTCCTTGGTCTATTTGGAGTTGAGTTTTGTTCATGGTGAGAGATAGGGATCTAGTTTAATTCTTCTGCATGTCCTTATCCAATTTGACCAGCAGAATTTTTTGAGCATCCTGTCTTCTCCAGTGTATATTTGTGCTCCTTTGTCAAAAATCAGGTGGATTTAATTCTGTGGATTTAAATTTGGGTCTTCAATTCTATTCCACTGATCAATGTTTCTGTTTTTATGTTCAGTGCCATGCTGTTTTAATTACTATGGCTTTGTAGTATAATTTGAGATCAGGGATGGTAATGTGACCAGCATTAATGCTTTAGCAACGTATTTTGTTAAGAACCTATTTTAGGGCTGGGTGTGGTGGTGCACACCTTTAATCCCAGCACTTGGGAGGCAGAGGCAGGTGGATCTCTGTGAGTTCAAGACCAGCCTGGTCTACATAGTGAGTTCCAGGACAGCTGAGGCTACAGAGAGACCCTGTATCAAAAAGACCAAAAAAGGGCTGGAGAGATGGCCTAACTGTTAAGAGCGCCAACTGCTCTTGCAGAAGACCTGGGTTCGATCCCCAGCACCCATATGGTGGCTGAGAACTGTCTTTAACTCCAGTTTCAGGGGAATCTGACACCCTCTTCTGACCTCCGCAGCATTGCATGGGTGCACCAACCTACATGCAGACAGTACATACACATAGGAGATAAATAAAATTAAAAAAAAATTTTAAAAAGACAAAAAAAAAAGAACCTATTTTAGTAGTTTAATGTTAAAATGAGAGAAGAAAAGCAAAAGCATGGTCAATATGGAGTGATCATTTTTACTGAGTGCTTTGAAAAATGTCTATCATCTAATGCATAGCTAATTTAGTGTTCTGGGTCATAATAACGTTTTTTACTTTTCACTTTTTTGCAGTGTTGGGGGGGGTGGAATCTAATTCCTCTGGCAACCTAGACAAGTGCCCTACCACTGAACAGAACCCCCACCCTTAATGTACTTTGCCACACTTAAAAGGGCAGCACAATAGCTGGAGTACTCAGCCTCTTAGCAGGCAAGCAGGGAAGATGTTTTGGCGGAAATGAATACCATGTAAAGAACTGTCAGCCTCATCCACACTTAGAGGTAATTCTGCTGACATGTAAATGTTTTTCACAGGTAGACTATGCAGTTTCTGTTTAGCACCCAGCCCTTCCACTTGGGAAAGTCCAGCTTGTCAGTGACATTTCCGGGCTGGTCACAAAGTCATCTACCGGCTGCTATGTGATAGGGTTATGTTTATTAAAGCTAAATGACACTTGGAAAACTATATATGTTTATCAGTACTGAAGCAAAAGTGCTGAGCCAAGGAGTCCACATACACTGTCTTGCAAACAGGAGGAAATTGCTGCATATAGAAGATGCAACATACACATAACCAGTATTGTGTTAACGAGTCTTAAATTCTAACAGATGGCTTCAGAATGGTTGAACCATAGAAAACATTTCCTGGAAGGTTTTGTAGCACTATTTTTTCCTATAGAAATATTTGTAAAGCAAATTTAATCTCTTTTATTCACCCATAAACTCCTGCAGGAGACATGTATTGAGGTTTACGTTAGCACTCATATGTACGACAACCATGTAATGTTCATATGGTTACAACTGTACAAAATTTAAATCCCTGAACTCTGGGGCATCAATACAATAAGACATAGAAGCATATGCAAGCAGTTATGAGGTGGAGACAAGCTGTTGATCAGAAAACAAACAATAGCCACAGGGCTCAAGCGGAGGAAGTGACTGTGGAGGACAGAGCTCGGCTAGAAGAGTGCATGCCCATGCTGCTCTGGGTCCGAACCCCAGCACCACATACAACTAAGTCTGGTAGCCCAGCACTTGGGAGGTGGGAGCTCGGGAAGAACAGAAGTTTGTGGTCATCTTCCACTAGATACTAACATCCAGGCCAGCCTGAATGACATGAAACACTGTTTTTTCAAAAAAGTAAAATTTAGAAAAATTAAAATCAAAGACCAACAGGAAAAGTTATGTGCAATAACAGCCTCTGAGGACTGGGAAGACTTCACAGCGGACATTTAGGAATGGGACGAGTGCTGTTTCCGACAGAGGGAACAAAGCTTCGGGAATCAAAGCACCTTAAGTCCCGAATGCCATACTGAAGAAGTCTTCTGTCCAAGCTTCAGGAATCAAAGCACCTTAAGTCTTGACTACCATACTGAAGAAGTCTTCTGACCCTTGGCACTTCCAATTTCTAGCATCTAACTGGGGACTAATTTCAGCTTTTTCTTTATTGTTGAAAATGATATGACCATTTTATGTTTATGAAATGATGAAGGTGATAATAATAATGATTTTTTTCTTTATTTCATTGGATTTTTTTAAATTTTATTTTATTTTTGTATGTGTATGAATGTACTGTCCGGATGTAGGTTTGTGCACCCGTGTCACGCAATGCCGCGGAGGTCAGAAGAGGGTCTCCGATTCCCCTGGAACTGGAGTTCTCCTGGAATTGGAGTTACAGATGGTTCTTAGCCACCATGTGGGTGCTGGGGATCGAACCCGGGTCCTCTGCAAGAGCAGTCGGTGCTCTTAACCGCTAGGCTATCTCTCCAGCCCCATGATTTTTAAGGCAGAATCTCTCTATGATGCCCAGGCTGGTCTCATCTTTCCAGTGCTCTTGCTTCAGCCTCCTGAAGGGATTTCAGGCCCGTGGTCCACACTCAGCTTGCAAAAAATATATTTTGAACAAGAATGATATGTGTTCAAAGTATTCATGCAGGTATCTTAACCAATTATTTACTATGTGAATCAAGTCACCTGCATTCTCCCACTTTTGCACACGCTGTATATTCTGAGAAAGCACCCGTTGTCCATCACGACTGTTCACTCAGGAAGCGAATGTTTTCTTCTTTACTGCTCTGAAGAAAAGTTCTTCTAAAATGAAATTATATATTCAAAATAATCCCTGTTAAAATTCCAACCACGTGTTTACACCCCACACATACACACATCCCACATACACCCTCCCCAAAATTGTTTGAAAATAAAACAAAAACTAATAAGAAACAAAAACACAAAAGATAATACCTGAGAAGAATAAGAAAAACAAGAAAAAAAACTAGAGGAGAAAAAGCAGACTGGAGAAAAATTGAAGTTGTACAAAGACTAAAATTAAATTAATGTTATCAGATGCAACATGTCACACATATATTCTGTCACTTTTGAAATAAAAACTAATACCCAAAGATGGATTGGGGGGGTCACTGGATCTCTTCGTCCCTCTGCCCAGTGTTCCCACATTGAATAAATCTCCTCTTTCTACTTTTCAAAAGAACTTGTTTTCAAATATGCTACAAAAAAACCCACAAAAAGCTCAGAAAATAGAACTTATTAAATCTAGTATATATTCTTTAAAAATATAATTAATCAATTAAAAACTAAATATTTAATAAGTACTGAGGAAGAAGTTAGCAATTTGGAAAAAAATAAATTTAAAGTCTTATTTTACTTCTTACTCCAAAATGTATTTTAATTAATTAATTAAGAACATAAGCATAAAAATTCAAAGAGAACTTGCTTTAAAAAATGAAATTAGGGGCTGGAGGGATGGCCTAGCGGTTAAGAGCGACGACCGCTCTTGCAGAGGACCCGGGTTCGATCCCCAGCACCCACATGGCGGCTGAGAACCGTCTGTGACTCCGGTTCCAGGAGAACTCCAGTTCCAGGGGAATCCGAGACCGTCTTCTGACCTCCGCGGCATCGCACGACACGGGTGCGCAGACCTGCATGCAGACAATACATTCATACACATAAAAATAAATAAATAAATAAAAATTAAAAAAAAATGAAATTAATGTTTACCAAATGTCTAGAGTTAAAGGGAATCACAAGGTAACAGTAAAATACTTAAGAGAGGAGCTCAAAAAGTAAACTAAATAGAATTACAAAACTTTAGTGCATGAACTTTAAACCAGTCTCAAATTATAAATATGCCTACAGAAAACATTAAAATACACATATTTTAATTGTGTTATGAGCTTGTGTAAATTGCCAAAAACTTCACAAGCAAAACAAAAGATAAAACAAACAGATCTAATATTAAGAACATTGGCAAATATAAAATAACATTTATTGGCTATATAACTAACTGATAAACACACAAACGCTGTGTTCATGATTAATATACTCTAAATACAAAACACTGAAATTTGTTTTGCTGTTATAAATAATATTTTTCTCCTTGATCATTCTCATCTATAATTAACTGTAAACATAAAGGTGGCACAGTAGAGTTTGGGTGACCAGGATGTGACCACATTGTTGTCTTCTTGATTTCCTAAATTTATTTTAAAGATCTTTAATGAGGCCAGGTGTAGTGGTACATGCCTTTAATCCCAGCACTCAAGAGGCAGAAGTGGGTGGATCTCTGTGAGTTCAAGGCCAGCCTCGTCTACATAGTGAGTTCCAGGATAGCTGGGGTGGTCTCAAAAATAAAAATCTTATTACTTTTATAATGAAAAAAATCTTAACATGACAGCATGTATTTGCAGTGATTAGGAAAAATATCTTCCCCGACTCAGGTGAATGTATAATACCACACTCTGAGTCAACAAACATCATTAAAGAATTTGCTTAAAAACAAGATCTTCCAGTGAAGAAGGGTACTTTCCATCTGTCAGCATCTGTCGTGGCTGTGGAACAAAGACATACATGCCATTTGTCTATCAACTCAAAATGCTAAATATTATTAGTGACTGGAGAAATGGTTGTCTGTAAATACCTGCTGCATAATCATGAGGACCCAAGTTCAGACCCAAATCAAAAGTCTGGTATAGCTGCTGTGTCTCTAACCCCAGTGCTGAAGGGAATGGAGACAGAAGGAACCCTGGTGTTCACTGCTGGCCAGCCTAGCTGCATCAGTAAGATCTAGCCTCAAATAATAAAGACAGACACCAAAAGCAAAGGCTTAGTGACTCAAACACCTCTGGCTTCCGCATATAAACACCCAAGCAAAATGTCTTGCACATGTGCGCATACACACACACACACACACACACACACACACACACACACAGTTTGATATAGCCATCATGTATCGAAGAGAGAACTTTGACTCAAAGACAAGAGAATCCTAGTGATCGAAGCATATGCAACCAAAGTAGCAGTTGTGGAATTACTAGGGACTGCCCAGAAGTGGACTGTGTGTGTGGAAAAAAGGATTTCAGAAAACTTTATCCTCTAATCCTCTTTTCTTTGAATCACCCAGGGCTTCATGCATGCTAGGCAAGCACTCCACCGATGGAATGACATCCCCAGAACCACTTTCATTCTTTATTTCCATCATTATGGACCCACATACTTCCCTTTCTTTCATTAAAGGATGTTTCCAACCTCCACAGGGAGAAATGAAAGCAAAATACACACGTATATGTGGCTTGTCTCACGTTGTGCAAGGCAGAATGCTCTCTACAATTCTGAACTGGAAACTCCCACAACAGGTGGTCCATGAAGGCCCCTAGCTTTGTGAGCCCAGAAAAGAGAATTAGATGAATTGGATGATAAAATTTTCTGAGATTTTTTTTTTTACATACACAATCCATCTTTGGGCAAAGTCCCTAGTAACTTGACAAGTGCTACTTTGGCTGCAAATGCTTCCATACACAATGGCTCTATCAAAGGATATGTGTGTGTGTGTGTGTGTGTGTGTGTGTGTGTGTGTGTGTAATAAAAGGATAAGCTCAAACTGTAGATTTCAGTGAGCTGTGCAGAACCTCTCTCTTGCCATAACTTCACCCTTGCTTCCACCTCCACGACCACTCTATAAAGATGGAGTTATTTTATCTATTTAAAACTATTGAAAGAAATTCAGATGTTCTATCTACTTCCTTTCTTTTCTGAAATATAAAGAACTTATAAGAAGCCTGTATTAGTCATGGTTCTCTGAAGAAACAGAACTGATTATGCATATTCATGTGGATTTATTAGATTAGCTTACAGGATAGTCTGAGTAGCCCAACAATAGCTGCTCCCCACTAGAGAGGCTGAGAATCTGGTAGTTTTGCTTAGTCCACAAAGCTCGATGTCTCAGCAGTCCCCACTTGGTGCTGAAGGCCTGGAGAATTCCTGGAGGTCTGCTAGGATACCATCCTGAATGGATGATTAACAATTTTAATCTAGTAGGGGAACAATTCACATGATTTACTAAATGATGTTATGCAATTAATTTAATGTGTGTGAGCACTTTGGCTCTTTTCTCTTGTATATTAGTAATTCTTTTTAAAAGCTTTAGTTATCAACATGACACCTCTGGGTAGAAGGAATCCCAGTTGAGGAACTGTACCTATTGGAAAGGCTTGTGGCCACGTCTCTGGGGCATTTTCTTGATTGTTGAGTGATATGGGAGGCCCGGCCCACAATGGACAGCGCCACCCCTGGGCAGGAGGTCTTGTATTGTAGAAGAAGGTGAGCTGAGCACAGGACTAAGGAATAGGCTCCGTGGCAGCATCGCTTGTGCTTCAGCTCCCAACTCCAGGTTTCTGCTCTGAGTTCCTGTTCTGACTTTTCTTAGTCATGAACTATGACCTGGGAGATATAAAATCAAATAAACCATTTGCTCAGTGTTTTAATTGCAGCAATAGAAAGCTAACCTGAACAGATATAAATGTATATCTATATCTAATTATATATTATATATAAGTATATACATAGATATCTTAGTGCATTCTTTTTATCAGCAATATATCCAGTCTTATTCTTGTCTAGTCACTTTTGAATGTAACAATATTATTTATTCACTGGAGATTGGACCCAGAGAACAATTTCCCCTCCCTTTTTTGAGGTATTAGTGACTCAAATTACTAATTTTTGTGTGTATGAATGCACATGTGTTCACAGTCAGGTAATGTCAGAGGATAACTTCAGATATTGTTCCTCAGGCACTTTTTTGAGACAGGGTCTTTTTTTAAAGATTTCATTTTTAATTTGTGTGTGTGGTGTGTGTGTGTGTGTGTGTGTGTGTGTGTGTGTGTGTGTGTGTGCAGTGTCTATAGAATCCAGAAGAGAGGGTCAGGTCTCCTGGAGCTGGAGTTATAAGCAGTTGTGAGCACTCAGTGTGGTGCTGGGAACAGAATTCTGGGCCTCTGCAAGAGATGTGCACACACTTAACTGATGAGCAGTCCCTCCAGCCCCATGACGCGGTTGGTCTCTTATTAGCCTGGAACTTCATCAAATAAGTGAGATTATCTGGCCAGCAAGCTGTAGGGTTCCTGCTGTCTCCATCTCCTGTCACCTTCACTGGTACTACAAGTGCACACTACCAAGCCCAGGTTTTTTATTAATAAAATATATTTTTATTATTTTTTTGCTTTCTTAATTTTTTATTTGACAAGTAAGTAGCACACATAGGCAATAAACATAAGGAGTGTCCATATAAACACAGTTAGTTAACAACTGAGTCCAGTTTTTGTACAACCCAGGGTCACCAAATCCAGTCAAAGAGGTTTGCTTACGCAAATATATTGATCAAATAAAAACAATTCTGGCCCGTTTTTTTTGCTGCGATCTCACAGTTCACACCCCTTCCTTGGCCCTTAATATCCAATGCACCAACCTCTTCCAAGAGAGTTCCTGGCTCTGGAAGGGACACGTCAAAGTCTTGGGACTATCCAAGTTCTGTTTGCAATGGACTAGTGGGCCGTTTAGCAGTCTCCTTTTAATTCTCTAGTAATAAAGCACAAATAGTAACAAATATTGAAGATTGTAACAAGTTATGCTATGGGCACCGGGGCACGTATGCTTGGATGATAACTTGGTGGGGGCACTAAAACTCTTTGACAAAGGGATGGCAATAGCTTTCTAATGTGGTGGATAAAGTCTCCTGACACTAGAGGGCGCCAAGGCTACAGTGTCAGCCCTGTGTCCTATCCACCCAGCGAGTGGGTCACAGATGGAATTCAGATTTTTTTTTTCTTTCCTGGTGTACATTTACCAGGCTGCCACTATTGCACTACATCTTCTTTGGCATGTAAAAGTGTAGAAGGAGAAGTCTGTAGTAAAGCTTTAGAGACCATTTCTTCCCAGCATTTTGAATACCACTTTCTGACACCATGAACATCAGCGGTTGAACATAATCTTTTTCATGCTTATATCATGCCATATCTTCAGCAACAGGGTCTTACTGCCCATTTCTTATGTGCAAGCCCAGCTTTTTATATGTCCTGACACTTGTGAGCCAAGTGCTTTACCTACTGAGCCTACTCTTCAGCCCTTTGATTTCTTTTTGATGGACACCTGTCTTGGGTCGAGGCTTCTTAAGGTTTTAGTCATAGCAGTATAATATTGTGCTGAAAAAGCTCAACCTTTAAAATATTAGTAACTATTACTAAATTCCTGGTACAAAACTTTCCAAATTTCTCATGTGTTTCCTTTTCAAAGGAATTGTTTCTGGTTGATTCATAGCTCCTTTATTTACCAAGCTGAAATAATAAGTATTGATTAGGCAATTTATTTCTTCTTAACAGTGAACTTGAAGGTTGAGGCAGGATATATAGGGGCAGTGGTGGGATAGAATAGAAACTTCTAAGTCTTAAGATTAGTAAAAAATAAAGGAGAACTAGCTATGTAAAGAGACAGGTTAGCAAATATAATCACTTAGAAGGTTGTTTTTGAAATTCATGTAAAAAATAAATAATAAATAAATAAAATCATGTAAATANAAAAAAAAAAAAAAACCCTGAGCGTTCTACAAAGGCTGATCACCTGACTAAAACACCAATGATGGTGGTGAGTTTGGAATGTTGTGTGTTGGTCCAGAACCTAATGCCATCTACCTTGTGCCATCTTTAGCCCCCTAACTAGCCACTCCTTGCTCACCTTTGTTTCTGACTTAACACCCTATGACCACCAGATGAAAATCTTTTGGAATAGTTTAACTTAGCACACCACCAGGTTCCACCAAGCCAAAGGTTGGACGCCCTCAGAGAGCATCTGGGGCCTGGAGCTGAGATTTCTCTTTTGCTATAACTGCCTACTTAATGTTTCAAACACATACCACCAGTGTACTTGAAAAATGTCTTGATTCATTATTTTTCTTTGTTTTGTTACTATTAAAGCTCCATGAAACTGCTTTCATGTTAGAACACGGAATTTGGAGTAACATGAATCTGGGTTCCCAGGCACTCATATCTGGCTCCAGCTTAATAAACTGTCTCGTATCCCCTTTGCAGTGAGGGTTGTGCTTTTGCATTGACAAAATCAAAGCTGTCATGTGTGGGATCCCTAACATGTACTTGCCAAGTACTGAACTGGAATCACACAGCACATTCTCTCTGTTCCATGTTTTCTTTGTGCTCTCTGAGTTCAGAGGTGCCTTCTAATGGGTACTAAAGCAGAAGTTCTAAGCACAGATGAAGTCCTCAGGGACACAGTCATAAGCAGTAGGAGTATGCACAAGTGGAATCATGCTGAGCAGTACATGAGGACAGGCCTTAGCTGACAGACCCCATCTCACCAAAATATGCCTAGGACATTATCCTACCACCACACAGCTACCACCTGCCGCACCCCAGCCTTCCCCAACAGCAATGGCTGACTCATATGGAATTCAAGTGGCCACAATTATGACTTTATTGAACCAAACTGCCTCCACAGTGCCCCATTGATCAAGTTGAGACTACACATTACCCAAGACCATCTGTCTGCTCAGTAATATATCCTTTTCTGTTTGGCTCCCCATTAGGGGTTTTCCTGAGACATACTCCCCCTAGAAGTCCTTAACCTGAATCTCTGCTTCTGGAGAACCCAATGGGGTTTTCGTATCCTGTGCCTATTTCTGTCTATCGTACCTAACAATTGCCAGTCTTTATAATAGATATTACAACTTCCATTTGGTCAACTAGTGAATTAAGATCAATACACTGAGCTACATTCATCAAAGAGGCAAATCACAGAAAGAATAGTAGTTCTAAAAAAAGTAACTGATAAAAACTGCCAAATGCACAAAGCTTCAATAAAAATCGGCTTTGAAAAGAAAGTAACTGATAAAAACTGCCTTTCATAGGGGTATACTTGACTACCCCACTCTAGAATCATCTATTCTAACTCATCACACATCTGTCCCTTTAGAGGAAAGTCAAAGGTGATAAAATAGAAAATATATTTTCTAATCCATATTTTTTTTAATTTTTTTTTAATTTTATTTATTTTTGATTGTGTATGAATGTACTGTCTGCATGTAGGTTTGTGCACCCATGTCGTGCAATGCTGCGGAGGTCAGAAGGAGGTCTCAGATTCCCCTGGAACTGGAGTTCTCCTGGAATTGGAGTTTCAGACGGTTCTCGGCCGCCATGTGGGTGCTGGGGATCGAACCCGGGTCCTCTGCAAGAGCAGTCAGTGCTCTTAACTGCTAGGCTATCTCTCCAGCCCCCTGATCCATATTGTAAAACCACTGTTCTAAATCTTTTTTTTTTTTTTTTTGTTCGGTCTTTTTGAGACAGGGTCTCCCTTTAGTCCCAGCTGTCCTGGAANATCTACCTTGTATCGCCTCGTTTAGCCCTAAATAGCCACTCCTTGCCACCTTTGTTTCTGACTTAACACCCTATGACCACCAGATGAAAATCTTTTGGAATAGTTTAACTTAGCACACCACCAGGTTCCACCAAGCCAAAGGTTGGACGCCCTCAGAGAGCATATGGGGCCTGGAGCTGAGATGTCTCTTTTGCTATAACTCTACTTAATGTTTCCACACACACACCAACGTGTACTTGAAAAATGTCTGATTCATTATTTTTCCTTGTTTTGTTTCTATTAAGCTCCATGACAAATGCTTTCATGTTAGAACACGGGAATTTGGAGTAACATGATCTGGGTTCCAGGGTCACTCAATCTGGCTCCAGCTTATAAAACTTCTCGTATTCCCTTTTGCAGTGAGGGTTGTGCTTTTGCATTGACAAAATCAAAGCTGACATGTGTGGGATCCCTAACATGTACTTGCCAAGTACTGAACTGGAATCACACAGCACATTCTCTCTGTTCCATGTTTCTTTGTGCTCTCTGAGTTCAGAGGTGCCTTCTAATGGGTACTAAAGCAGAAGTTCTAAGCACAGATGAAGTCCTCAGGGACCAGTCATAAGCAGTAGGAGTATGCACAAGTGGAATCATGCTGAGCAATACATGAGGACAGGCCTTAGCTGACAGACCCCATCTCACCAAAATATGCCTAGGACATTATCCTACCACCACACAGCTACCACCTGCCGCACCCCAGCCTTCCCCAACAGCAATGGCTGACTCATATGGAATTCAAGGGCCACAATTATGACTTTATGAACCAAACTGCCTCCACAGTGCCCCATTGATCAAGTTGAGACTACACATTACCCAAGACCATCTGTCTGCTCAGTAATATATCCTTTTCTGTTTGGCTCCCCATTAGGGGTTTTCCTGAGACATACTCCCCCTAGAAGTCCTTAACCTGAATCTCTGCTTCTGGAGAACCCAATGGGGTTTTCGTATCCTGTGCCTATCTGTCTACGTACCCAACAATTGCCAGGCTATATAGAATCAATCTCTTGGTCAACTAGTGAATAAGACATACACGTGGCTACATTCACAAAGAGGCAAACACAGAAAGATATGTAGGCTAAAAAAAAAGGGATAACGAGAAAAACTGACCAAATGCACAAAGCGTTTTCAATAAAAACGGCTGGAAAAGAAAAGTAACTGGTAAAAACTGCCTGTCAAGTAGGGGAATTGGGACTACCCCACCTAGGAATCATCTAGGCTAACCACCACACATCTGTCCCCTTGAGAGGAAAGTCAAAGGTGATACAAATAGAAAATATATTTTCTATCATATTAAACCACTTTCTAATCTTTTTTTTTTATTTTTTTTTTTAATTTATTATTTTGCTTGTTGTATGAATGTACTGTCTGCATGTAGGTTTTTGTGCACCCTGCTCGTGCAATGATGCGGGAGGTTAGAAGAGGGTTCTCAGATTACCCTGCGACTGGGTTTTCTCCTGAATTGGAGTTTCAGGACGGTTCTCTGCTGCCATATGGGTGCTAGGAAACAAACACATCCTCTGCATGAAAAGCCATCTCCAAATGTCAGTGTTTTTAAAAATTCCATTTCCATTAAAAAATAAAAATAAAAAAAAAAAAATACAAATCTTTTTTTTTTTTTTTTTTTTTGGGTCTTTTTGAGCAGGGTCTCCATTAGTCCCAGGTGTCCCTGGACACTAAAATCTGTCGGGAATAGGCTGGAATTGTGAACTCACCACAGATATTTTTTTGTCCTTGCCTCTTGCCCCCTCCCCAGTAGGGCTTGGTAGGGGGAGTGGTGCTCGCGATTTTTTTTAATTAACGGCTTTGCTGCCACCCCGCCCGGCTGTTCTAAATCTTTTTAAATTAAACTGGGATATTCAGTCTAATGTTTTATTATTAACATGATAAATAAGTATTTGTAAATTTAATGCACGACTAAGGGGTACCCCATCATTTTGGGGCTGGAGAGATTGCTTCAGGTGGTTAAAAGCACCTGATGCTCTTGCAGAGGGACACTGGTTCAATTCCCAGCACCCCAAATGGCAGCTAACAAACCCATCTTTTAAGCCGGCCATGGTGGCACAGGCCTTTTTAATCCCAGCTTCAGGGAAGCGAGGCAGGCAGATCTTGTGGTTCCACGGCCCGCCTGGGTTACAGAGTGAGCTTCCAGGCCAGATGGGGCTACAGGGAGGACCTGTCTTCCAAAGGACAAAAAAAAAAAAAAAAAAAAAAAGAACGCTGGCATCTAAGGAATGTAATTGCTCTAGGCTTGGAGACTTCATTCTTCTTTCTTTGCTATTTCCTCTGGAGCTAGCACTCACACTCGCATAGGGCATAGGTGAGCATTTACAACTAAATGCCCAAATATTTCTCTGTGTCACCTATCATTTAAGTAAGTTGGCACGAGCACAGATCCATAAAACATACAGGCTTGGACATCTGAGAAACTTTAATTGGATTGGTACTTTCTGAATCAATCAACCATCAATATAAGCTTTTCCATTTAGGCACCAAATGGAAAGCTACATGCATTACATCCTCATAGCTGTGGCCATGCTAAGTTTGCACAGAGCCATCACCAAATACCAGAGAAGAAACAACTTAAGGAAGGAGGCGTTTACTGTGGCTCATAGTCTGAGAGGATTCAGTCCATCATGGAAGTAAAGGTGTGGTGAAGGGTGCCCTATGGCGGTGGGAACATGTGACAGCTGCTTGCTCACATCTCAGGGGAAGAGAATCAGAGACAAGGTAGGAAGTGGGACCAAACTATCAACCTCCTCTCCCGTTCCTCCCTGCAGAGATCCTCTTCTTCCAGAAGACTCTATCTCCCAAGTTTCCAGAGCATCCCCAAACACCATCACCAGCTGGAGATCTGGAGCCATACAATGAGCCTATGATGGACATTATACTCTACATCCAAGCCATAGCCATATGTCAAACTTGACCAGTTAAGAAAGTTTCCCAACATTTAGAACATGGTACATAGTATTCCAGTGGTTGGCCTATGTTAATTAGTTGAACTTGCAACAGTGGTGACAGTGTATGCATAAGACCCCTGTGAACTCAATCAGAGAAGAACCCCGCATAAAATTGGGGAAGTGGGCAGCAGGTCCCAACCTTAGCTGAAGAGCTATTGGCAGCCGATCACTGCAAGAGATTGGTCCACTCTCTACCGAGGGTAAACGCGATGGAGCAAAAGTCCAGGAGCACTCAGGTCAACTCTTTATTTTCCAATACAGGGTATATAGGAAGCTTCTACCAATCAGCACAGAGAGCATTCGAGGGTATCCAATCGTTGAAAAGGTCAACATAATCATGCAGTTACATAGTCCTCACCCTACACATGCTTCTATAGATTATCACACATTGTTTACAAGACCAACGCAGGGGGCAACTAAGCACAGCGAGGGGGCTGCATGCAGCTGCTGTCAAGAAGAGCACCATGTTGATGGTGCAGCAAGACATTCTGCAATGTGACTCACTAATCAGCCCCGGCAGTGGCCTAGAGTGAGAGAGAGAGAGTTGATCTTTAAGGAAGAGACTGGAGATAGGAGGACTAGACTTCAGTGGATGAACGTGCACCAAAAGGTACCTGGGCACAAATGCTTGACACGCATGAGAGAATGTGTGACATATGACAGAATATGTGACACGCATGACAGAATGTGTGACATGCATGACGGAATGTGTGACACACGTGACAGAATATGTTACAAACATGACAGTGTGTGACACACATGACAGAATGTGTGACACACATGGCAGAATGTGTGACACACATGACAGAATGTGTGACACACATGACAGAATGTGTGACATCCAGGGTGGGGCAGAGGTGGTGCTGATGGCAGAGGGTGTCTAACTTTGATTAAGATCTATTATACAACATGCAGAAAAACTCAATGAAAATATACATAAAATAGTTGATAACTAAATCTGAGCTTCTGTTATTGTTCAGATTTTAAATTCCTACAAAGTTTCGTGTGTTGAAGACTTGGCCCCCAGCTAATGTAGCTACTGAGAGGTATTAGATCCTAAGGGGGTGGGACCTAATTAGAGGAAGTATGTCTTTGACCAGTATATTGGGATCCTGACCCCTGGACTTGTTCTCTCTCTCTATCTCTATCTCTCTCTCTCTCTCCTTTTATCCTTCCCTCTCTCCCTCATTCCTCCATCTCTCTCTTTTCTGGCCACTATAAAGTGAGTACCTTCACTCTGCTTTGTGCCCTCTGTCATGATTTTTCACTTCACTGGCCCCAAGTGATGGATCCAAGTGACCATAAAGGAACTCTCTGAAACCAGGAGTCGAAATACATCTTTCCTTTTTTAAAGTTGTTTTATCTCAAATATTTTTATCATAGTAACAGAAAGCTAGCACAGCTTTACTCTATAAAGCTATCTAATGGTGTCCCACTATTTGAAGTCCAAAGCTCCAATGACCTCCAAATGAAGAATTATCTCTGAATCTTACTATGTATCTTAGAACACTATGACCTGAAAATTCAAATTTAAAAAAACAACAACACACAAACAATAGTAACTGGATGAACCAGAACACCATGTGGCACAGAAAAAGCATCTTTAGAGATAATCTGCCTCTGTATCCCAATCACCCTCATCTGACTTTCAAACTATAGTTTCCACTGACAAGCTGAATGAAGTCTCTTAAATGTAGTAGAATACTGATTTTTTTCCTCACAATACTTCTTTAGAAAATTGCTCATAGCGCTCCGTCCATAAGGTAGTGAACTTTTCCTTAGTTCCTGCAACACCTCCCAGTTTGGGGTAATTTTAGTATATATTTGCTGTACCTTTTAATCCAAAACCATGTATTTTTCTTCTTCCAACTTAGTTCCTTGCAAATGTCACAATGGAGAAGGGCTATCAGAGATGGGAGTATTTATATTATCACAGAAATATTACTTTTTTTTTCCATGACTAGAAGATAGTCAGAGATGAGCCACATCATCAATCATGATCACAGACATGTGTAAGGCTCACAGGACAAAGTCATGGTGGGTAAGTGCATGTGGGGTGGGTTGCAGCATGGAGCAAGAATAAATCACACCTGTTAAAGCAGATGGGTCTAGAAATAGTTCCATCATCAGGGCCAATACGATCAGAGTAATTTGCTTTTCCCACAAGTTCTCAAACCCATTTTTAAGTATTTGCAAGGAATTCAACTAATCGATATTAAAAGATTAATGTAGAAATGGTATTGATGCTATTTCATAGATTCCAATTTATTCTGTGCACTGTTATGTCAGCACTTCTTGCACCAGACTTCCTTGTATCAGAATCATCCTACGAGTTTCTTGAAACAAGGCTGAGCAGATACACACACAAAAATCTACTTAGTCATAAGGGAATCTGCAACTAGAATAATCTCCTTCAGTGATCTAGACTTCACCAAAGTTAAGAATGATGGTGTGCCTCCTAGCAACAAAGATAGGAGTGATAGGAACTTCAGAAATGGTATTTAATCTCAGAAAACTTGACTTTTCTTGCCACCTCTTTGGTTTCTTTTTGCCTATCAGCTGACAAACCAACATGGACATAGCAGAGATAACGAAGAAGGACACCCCTGCCCAGAACATACACTATAAAGGGTGTCTTCACTTCTGCCCCATCTCTACTCCCAAAATCTGTGCTACAGCAAAGCTGGGAGTCAGGCTTGGAAGCCCAGGTCTCTTTAGTTCCTCCCAGGTGAGGACATCAAGGAGTGGGGGGGGGGGAGGGACCATCAACTATTTGTCCTGGTGTTTACTTCAATGTCACAGAAATAGAAATCCACAGAAAAGAAGCAAGAGAACTGGGGAATGATAGAATGACGAGAGACAGATCGACCATCCAGGGTCTGCTCTGCAGCTGCATTTCTGGTTTTAGTGCCTTCACTGGAGATTAATTCACACATACCATGATGTTTTTGAGGCTGAGCTCTAGAAGTTTCTCAAATATACTCCCAAACTATTTGATAGAGAGCCAAACACAAGCATGTTTTTATTGCCCCTGATTTAACTTGAGCAGCTTTTGCATGATTTACACAAACTGTTTCTGTGTAGGACTGGTGTTAAAGAGTTCCACTCTTGGGGCTGGAGAGATGGCCTTGCGGTTAAGAGCACAGACTGCTCTTGCAGAGGACCTGGGTTCGATCCCCGGCACCCACATGGCGGCTGAGAATCGTCTGTAACTCCAATTCCAGGAGAACTCCAGTTCCAGGGGAATCTGAGACCCTCTTCTGACCTCCGCAGCATTGCACGACACGGGTGTACAGACCTGCATGCAGACAGTACATTCACACACATAAATAAATAAATAAATAAATAAATAAATAAATAAATAAATAAATAAAATAAAGAGTTCCACTCTTTATCTCATGCAGGTTTTGTAAATTATTTTGATATCAGAAGTGCCAGTTCTGGAGCAACTCTCCACCATCTTTATTGTCTGACCTCAGCACTTTCTTATGCAATAGAATTTCTTCCTTATAAAATAAAGACTGCTTTATTTCTTGCAGCAACACAGTGGTGAAAGGGTAACAGTTCTCTAGAAAAACACTGCTTATTAAGCATTATTACTGTACCTCAGAACACTCTATTTGAGATTGTGGTTTTAGGGTGCCAGACTATTTCAACCTCATTTGCTTAGGTGACTAATCTGCTTCTTTAATAATACTAATTATAGCTTTATCCAGTTAGAGAAAAATGAAAAGATAAGATGTTCTTTGGTCGGTGACTAGAATGAATTGACTAGAATGAATAAGCAGAACTCAGAAGTTCTGAGAGGCAGCTTCTGGCCCAGATGGGGGCGGGCAGCTGAACATGGCAAGCTCACAGAGACCCTGTCTGGTGGCAAACTGCCAACCAAAAACAGACACAGCTGGCCCCCCAGACCCCGGGCCCCTTGTTATAGGAAGAGACGTCTTAGTCAGTGATCTTCAGTTATTTTCTGCTTTGTGAAAAGCTTCTCCCGACTTACCTGTACTAAGGTCACATGTCTCATTCTTCAAACTTTCTCTTGGAATGTGTTGTTCCTGTGAGGGTTTGCTAAGGGCTGCCAATTTTTCCCCAATATAAACCTATAACCTTGGAGAAATAAACCGATGTTTGCATCCTAGGAGGTGAGCCTCACCACCTCTCATGCCATATAAGTAAACCATATACATAAACCATATGCAAGGTAAAAGCTCACTTTTGCAAGTTATAGAAGTCAACAAGTCTCACAGGGATGTCTACCAGACCTCCTTTTCCTACTGCAGAAGAGGGGAATTGTATAGCATGCATATGCTAGAACAAGACTTCTTTCATTCAGCTCCAGCTCAGGCCACACGGCAACCTTACTTGGGTGAGCCATTTGGTTCTTTGTCTTTGCTGCCTCAGCTTTAACCCTGGGCAAAAGTAGCAGCTGCCTCGCTGCGCTGTCCTGAACAGGGTTAGAAGTGGATGTGAGGTGTTTCAGATAGTTCCTTCCAGGTAAAGTGCTGCCTGCTTTATACCTCATACATCAAGAATGCAAATTGGGCAATGTGGCTCATGGCCCCTAGAGGACAGCAGAGGTGCACAGTGACAGATTCGCAGTGGTTATCAAAGATTGTGTGCTGTCTAAAGAGAAAAAAGGCAAGGAGAAAGCTGTTGAGCTTCTGAGCTTCATGCAAAATGAAGGCCTAGCTAAGAACCATTCATATCCTGGTTTGGGGATTCTTCATAAAAGCCTAGAATATCTGCATGAACAGTCAGACCATGAACATGTTGAGTGGTAGAAAAGATCCAGACATTTTTCCCGTGGAGACTTCCAAGATGGCTCAATCAGAGGGCTGTCTAGTTGATGTTGGCTGTTGAGGCCAAGGGCTGAGGACTTTACTTCCTCTGCCATGTGACCTGGGCTTCAATCCAGCATGGCATCTGGGTTACAAGAATGGGTATCCAGGGAGGACATACAGAAGCAGCTTAGCCCCAGTCACGATGTGAGTCACAAGCCCCCCTCCTTCAAGGGCACAGGCTATGGCCCTCACCTCTGTTGGGGTTGTTTGTTCTGTTCTAGGCCTCATTGGAGTTTTGTTTGTTTGTGTGCAGACACAGAGTCTCACTATGAACCTCGGAATGGCATTGAATTTGTGAACCTCCTGCCCCAGCGTCCTAAGTGCTAGGATTAAAGACATATGCAATTATGCATGGCATTTGACCTAAGGATAGGGAAGTTTCTGGGAAAACATGAACTGGAAAATATTTGGGTCATATTTCTAAAACTCTAAATCAAGTGATTTCTTAGAAATTTGTGCCAGATTCTTGTTATCTTTCATTGACCCATGCAAAGCATAAACAAGTCCTGGCAAGTTTGCAGAACACTCCCACATCTCATCTGACCCATGACTTCCAGCTCTCCTAACAGGGTGCAGCCTTGTGCTGCTGACTGTGCACCTTGAGTTCCCTTCAATGACCTCTGCTCAGCTGTGACCTGCATCTTGACTTGCAGGAGAGAATTACAGGATGGTCGGTATGAAGCAAAGCTCAAGTCTGTTAAGAAAACGATGGTGCATACCCAGGGGATGAGCATAACTTCTCAAGAGAGAAAGTTGTGCTTCAGTGTTCCTATAACTGCCTTATACATGATATATGATGTGTTAAAGTTGCAGTGTTTAAAGTATCTAATTTACAGCTAGGTTTAAAGGTTATATAAATTTTTAATTAAGTAATATTTTAATTAAGTAAAAATAGGATTTGATTTACTTATATCTCTTTTTTATTTTATGTATATGAGTATATTGTCTGCATGTATGTAAGTGCACCTGTGTCATGCAAAGCCCATGAAAGCTAGACGAGGGTATCTGGATCCCCTAGATTCCAGAATTAAGAGACAGTTTTAGCTGACATGAGGGTGCTGGGAATTGAACCTGGGTCCTCTGGAAGAACAGCAAGTGTTCTTAACCACTGAGCTATCTTTCTAACTTGAATTACATTAACATGGCCTTCTTATTAAGACTTGGCTCTTTCAAATGCATATTGAATATAAATACCGTATTTCTTTTCCCAAAATGCCATGTGTTAGGCCATTCCTCCATGCAAAAAGCTTAAGAGAGGCACAAAGTCTTTTATAAACTATGGTGTCACAAGAAAGTGATATATCTTTTGCTTTGGAAGACAACTTTAGTGTATCTCATAAAGGCGAAGCTCCACAGACCTGTAAGCAGACAGCCCTACTCTCTTACAGAACTTAGAGAATTGCCTTGAGAACAAACAGTATAAGAAAACTTATAGCACATTTCTGTAAATGTGAAAAAAATTCAACTAATTTCAGGGTTCTTCAGTAGAATCAACAATAATAGTAAAAGGGGGTAAAAGCTGCTGTAGCTACACAGGAGCATGAATATGTCTTCAAAGAGTAGTATATAGAAAAATCAATTTCTAGGGGCTAGAGAGATAGCCTAGTGGTTAAGAGCACCGACTGCTCTTACAGAGGACCCGGGTTCGATCCCCAGCACCCACATGGCGGCTGAGAACTGTCTGTAACTCCAATTCCAGGAGAACTCCAGTTCCAGGGGAATCTGAGACCCTCTTCTGACCTCCACGGCATTGCACGACACGGGTGCACAAACCTACATGCAGATAGTACATTCATACACATACAAAAATAAATAAAATTTAAAAAAAAAAAGAAAAATCAATTTCTAGAAGGCTGAAAACAATCAGATATTGTTTTAATGCAGTGAAAGACAAACAAAGGTCCATACTTGTGAGCCAAAATAATGAATGAAAAGATGCTGAGAAATGGTCATCACAACGTACAGGCAAGAAGAAGCAGAGAAGCATGTACCACAAGCAGGGCGCTGCAGTACACCATCTTTTTAAAGTTAGGAAGCACACGGGTGTTCATTTTATTGTGCTAGTACATTCTTTGCATATGTAAAATACTGAAAAATATAAATTTGTAAAGAATTGCCAATTGAGCAAGATAGTGAAAGTCATTAGGAAACAGTTACCCTTTTGGAAATGATACAAATTCTATTATCAAAAAGGAAAGCTATCTCAACTCTGCCTTTCACTATCAAGTACTAGAGGCCAGCTCTGGACCAGCCACTCAAGATCTCCTCCCGTTTACTAAAAATAAGAAAGATAGCTGGGTGTGTGGCGCACGCCTTTAATCCCAGCACTTGGGAGGCAGAGGCAGGCAGATCTTTGTGAGTTCAAGGCCAGCCTGGGGCTACAGGAAGACCCTGTTTCAAAAAGACAAAAAATAAAAAATAAATAAATAAATAAATAAATATAAGCAAGAGCCAGTGGAAGACATCAGAAAGCCAATGAATTATTTATAATGAGAAGTGCCATTCTACCATGCTGCTAATACTCCTCTCGCAGGATTAGCATATACTTTACTTTCAGTCAAACTGTCTAGAAATAATCGGAAGCTTCATTACTGACTTCATGAGAATTTTCAGTCAGATAACTGGTTGTCTGGTTTTAAAAACATATCTTATGGCAGTTAAACTACGGCTACTTAGAACAACAGAAATAAACCTTGAAAATATAAGCAATGAAGAAGGAAATCTGTACATTCCTATCTGTGTAGCAGACTTAAATGCAAGCCCAAAGTCTGCTTAGTTAGCATAATTTTTTTTTAATGAATTAAAAGTACTAGACAAAATGGAAGCACAGTGAAGCACAACCTAGGCTCCCTGGATCTTCAGGAGCATTCAGATCTCCGCAGCAATGCCTCATGCTCAGGGCTGACCTTGTTCATTGAGCATGGCATCCTTTCCTGACAGAATTTCATGGGTTGGTATGGAAACCGAAAGCTACTATCAGTCATTGTGACCAATGAGATCATAATCTTATCCTGTAAACCTTCTATCAGTTGACCGAAAGAGTCCTTAATTCTTGTGACTCTATTTGTAATGACCTACTTATCCCCTTGAAATGTTTGATCTGCTCCAAATGATTTTGCCACACACACTCAACACACACCAACCTGGAATGTTCCTTCTTTATTCTCTATCCTGCTTGGCTACAGCATTTCTCACAAAGCTTCCCTGAATTCCTAGCAAACACTACCCCTTCTGTCTTCTGAAGGCTTGAGTTTTGCATGACTTTTGACATTCACTGCCTTGCATGAGTAATTGTGTTTTTATGTATTTCTGTGTGGCTTTCTTGGGGGCAGGTCCATACTTCTTTGAATTATTTGTAAAATTATTATGACTTTTTACACTGTGGATGTTTACTGATGTTTCTTATACTTAATAATTAACCTAAAACATGAGAAAAAACTATTTTTTTAAATTACAAGGACAACTCTTGTAGGTGTCTTGTCTAAAAGGTGCAGAAAGAAGTTAATGAAAATAAAATATATCATCTGATACATATATACATATACATATATATATACTGTCATTGCTTTTTAAATTTATTAGTAAATTATGTCGTGGTGGTAAAGGGGCATAGTAGGTATCAAATTTGTCCATACAAATGAAAGGATAAGTGGGTCAAGTCTTAAGGACTTATGCAGAATTCTTTTATTTCTGTCCTATTTATATGCAATTTGGGTTAACTAAATTGAACAACCATTTTCCTATGCATATTCGTTTGCATTTGCAAAGACTTACTGTCTTTATATTTTTACTACAGGAAATTCAAAATATATAGAAAAACAAAGTGACCTTACTACCTGGAGATACATAGTTTGTCACACATGCTTCCATTCTTTCTAATCACAGGCATGTTCTCACAACGAATACTACTCTTCAAAATCAGATCATGTTTACTTAAACCTGCTTTGTACTCAGGAATCTATCATTGGCAGTCTCTTCTGTCAAAGATTCTAGCTCCACATTATCCCTTCTATCTGTTGTGTGTGCATTTGTTTCAAGTGATAAAACCTCAGTTAACAAAAGAAGAGGCTCATCAGATGGTTGAATAACTGAGGCAAGGTTAAGGATGTTAAGGATGCGGCAGAACCTCAGGAGAAGTAGGCATTCAGACAAGCTGTTTCAAAGACTGTCTTCCGTTTTCCCCACTGGATCCATTTTGCGTGTTCTCACTGCAGTGTGACTTTCTCCACATACCAGGCAATGTTGCTTCAACTACACTGGCTATAATTTAGGGACACAATGTTCACAATCTCAGAAAACAGGCGCTTTACTGAATGTCCACATCTGTCCCCATTAGCTGTTAGAACATGGCAGTCCCCATAGTAGCCAGGAGAAAGGGCCAAGACATTGCCCATGAGGCTAGAGCTCCCGGGCAGACAAAATGACGCTCAGTGTGATCCATTTAACTAATTTCCTTTAATGGCACATGGGAGGTTTATGATTTTTTTTAGTACTGCTTCTTACTAACATTCTCAATAAATATTTCAAGACTGCTATGAACGTAGTAGTCAATTTAACTTTTAACATGTGTCTGGTAATATTATGACATGTGCCTAAGCATCGGAATCATTCCCTCATTCATTCAGTAGTGTTTTGTATTATCTACTCTTACCAATGGGTGGATTGTGGTTATTTCGCTCTGCCTGGATGAAAATCATGAGCAGAAAAGGAGTGTTTATCTGAGTAGTCCCCAGCCCTTGAGCGCCAAAGGCTTATGTGCTAGACTGGCAGACTCAGGCTTATAACTCTAATCTTTGAGAACTATACATTAGGGCTCCAGGTTTTAGAAACCAGAGACTGACAGTTTTAGGTGTTCAGATTGGAAGGTTAGTTGTTTGGGGCTGTACGGTGGCCAGGGGCCAGCACTGGGAAGCTGGCAAAATTCTCAGCTATCAGCACCAGCTACTGTTGGTGCTACAAATCCTGAGCCTTCCGTGTTGGGACCCCTGGCATTCAAGGCCTGGCACCTCCCTGGAACTCTTCCAGTAACAGCCCTTCAGCCTCTGTCTTTGTGTCTTCACAGCCTTCTACTTTCCCTCTAGCTGCTTCTGCTGTTGATGCTGCCCCACTGTCCAGATCAGCACTCTATACTCATAATTTAAAAAAAAAAAAAATAGGCAAAGAGAATATAAAAAGGGAAAGCCTTATACTGAGCCCAGTGTTGTAATATCAAAGAACAGCATTGGAAGGTAACTCCTAAGTAACAAAATCTAACCAGAACAGCCTGGTTATATTCCCAGGCCTGCAGGATCATGTGGTACAGCATAAAAGTGAAGGGGCATATTCACACCAATCACAGAACAGCTTCTATTCAACCAATGGCAGGGGCAATCACCAGCCCTGCATAGGCCAATCACAAGTTTCACATTGACCATATCACTAACCTCTTGCTGGATTATTGAGGAGAAGGAGGAAGAAAAGGAGGAGGAAAAGGAGGAAGAAGAAGAGGGGAAGGAGGAGGAGGGAAGGAGGCGGGGAGAAGAAGGAGGAAGAGGAGAGGAGGAAATAACACTCTTCCCACCTTAAGTAGAATAGCTGTTGTGTCATCTAAAGTCCACTGAGGATTGCCTGACCTGAAATGCTCTCTTCCAAACAGTGTGCAGTGGTCCCCACCAGTTATGATTGGAGCAAGGCCTTCAGGAGGAGAAATTGTGACATCATTTGCTGAAGTCCTGGTAGCTGAAAGTTAAAGGTAACAACTGATTGCCTTTGAAAAAAGTAGAATAATGTAGAGATTTTGAGATTAAAGAAATACAGGAGATCTAACAAGGGAGTGCGAGGTGGCCACTGAGGAAGAAGAAAACGAGAGTGATGTCTTATAGGGAAGTCTAAATGGTGCTAGTAAGTAGGAGGAGGGTGGAGAAATGACTGTAGGAATCAGAGACATTGGTCTATGGAGTGGTGAGGGGCAAAAGGCTTGATTAGATCAGGTTCTAAGCAGAATGGTAAGAAAAGAAGGTACCATGGGCACAAACAACTACTTTAGTTGTGCATTCACAGTGAACACAAAATTGGACCTACAAGTAAAAGGGAATTAGGGTTAAAAATAATTCTTTTTAGAATGGCAAAATTAAATGCTTACACACTCATGAGAATGATCCACTATTAAGAAAATGTCGATGGTGAAGAAACAAGTAGAAACCATTGCTGGAGTGTCTCCTCCAGTAGGCAAGAGGAAGAAAGGTTCAAAGTACACGGAATGTGGCAGAGAGTGAGGCAGGCAGATGGGTGGAGGAAGTTCATGTCTGATGAATCAGTCTTCTCTGTGAAATAACAAGCATGTTCATGCTTGTGAATAGGCCTCCAGGAGGAAATGCCAGAGTGAGAAGAGAGGAGAGTTCACATCAGTTATGGAAGGGAGTGGGAGGCCTAAGGACACGGTGTGGCCGGATGGCACTAAGATCTGTTTGGAGATTAGCTGTCTAGGCCCTTGAGAGAGCCCAGGTTGCCTGGAGTTTTTCTCCAGCAACACACAGCTGTGTTGTATATTCCTGGAGAAAATTTGAGGGAGGGTCCAGGAAAGAAGGATCTTACTGGAGATGGTTTTGTGGGTAAGAAGTACAAGGGGAAAGAGGCCTAGGACTGTGTGTGTGTGTGTGTGTGTGTGTGTGTGTGTGTAGAGATTTTAATGATGCTGCACAGTCTGCTGTCTCAAGCACTGTGCACATTCAACATGGATTTTTATAGCCTAAACACATTATTTTCCCATCACCGCTGAACCGTCACAGAAAATTTTCCTTCCCTGGGACAGCAGAACATGCACTTGCTCAAGCATGGTGCGATTCAGTGGCCATTTTAGCACCCCACTTACTACCACCCACCCCCATGGACCCGAAGATGACCAAACAAGAGTCTAAAAATTTCAGTTAGGGGAGTCTAGTGAGTTTAGTGGGCTTTCCTATAGAACAAATGGAGGAAATTATCACATAATTTCCAACAGAAAAAATGGAGGAAATTATCACAGTTCTGCACAACATGGTGCCGGCAGGATGAGAGAAAGCTGCCCACTCGGGTTCTCTGCCTTATGAGCCCATAGCCCCTCCCCCTAGGTGAGCCGGCTGGTTGGCTGTTTGGAAGGGGTCACTGGATCCGTAGCTCCATCTCTTCTCAAAAGGATTCTTCTCTGGGAGGTGTCTAATGTCTGATGGCCAGACCTAGTCCGTTCAGGAGAAAGTCTAATCATGTCACATGAACATATGACCACAAATTTCCTCATCTGACCAGCCCATCCCCATTCTCAAGATGTTTTTCCTTTTTAAATAAACTGTCTCTATTTCTCAGAAATAACAAAGTTACAAATTTATTAGCTAAGTAAACTATTTATCAGACATAACAAACAAAGTTACAAATTTATTAGCTTACAGCCTTGGAGTTTAGAAATCTGACACAGGTCTCACTGGGATAAAATCATTTGCGACACTGACTCTCTCTCCAGCTGAGACTCCCAGGAGACCCTATTTCTTTGTTCTTTATGACTTTAGCTCTTCGTTGCTGGGTGACCCCTTTCCTCCAGCTGCAAAGCCAACAGATAAAGACTTCCTCATTTCTTTGTTCTCCTGACCTCTTCCACCTCCCTTTTCTGCCTTCAAAGACATTGTGATTGTGTTCAGTCCACCTTGGTAAACCAAAATAATCTCTTTCTCTTAAAGCCAATGGATTAGGAAGCTTGATTTTTATCTGCCACCTTAATTTTCCTTTGCCCTGTAGCAAAACATAGTCATAGGTTACACTTTTTAAAAATATTTTATTATTTTTATTTCATGTGTATGAGTGTATTGCCTGCATGTATGTAAGTGTCTGTGTTGTGCAATGCCTCTGGAGATCAGAAGAGAGTGCTAGGTCTCCTAGAACTGGAATTACAGTTGGTTGTTAGCCCCCATGTGGGTGCTGGGAACCAAAGCCAGGTCCTCTGCAAGAGCAGCTAGTGCTCTTAACTTCTGAGCCATCTCTCCAGCCCTAGGTTACACATTCTTATATTAAAAGTTCTAACCCCTGAGACATGGAAATGTACTCAGTGTCAAGATAGGAAAGGTTTCTTTTCACTTCATCTTGAAGGATTTTATTCTGCGTCTACCACAAGGATTAAATATGTAGCCATTTATCTAGTTAATTGGTCTTGTCCAAGAAGGTCAAATGGTTACAGCCTGGACAAGGTCCCTGAGCCAGGCCTCAGGTTGAAAGAGGATGGAAGCTCTACCCCCAAGACATGAAGCCCAGACTTGACACATAGATGATAAAACCTGGAGACACCCACTGGTCCTTTGACAAATTTACTTATATTCTAAATGGTTAGAATAAGAACCCAGAATCTTTTCTATACCTTCATTAAGGATTGAAAGACAGGTATATTGGTGTGTGTGTGTGTGTGTGTGTGTGTGTGTGTGTGTGTGTGTGTGTTTTATGTTTGATCTGCTTTTTTTTTTTTTCTTTAATTCTCTCCTTTCAGGAGGGAGAAGAAATGGTTGTGTATTAAATATAAAATGTAAATGAAGAAAACCCACTATTCTTTTTCTCTTGCCAATAGAGAATACAACTCCTTTGTCCAGCATTCAGGGTAGTATTGTTTTTGTTTGAGACAAGGTATCACTATGTAGCCTAAATAGGCCTCAAACCACAATCCTCCTGTCTTAACCTCTTGAGTGCTGGGATTATAGGCATGTGCTACAACTTCTGGCTTCCAAACTGACTTTTATATGCTAAGTCAGTGATAAGGCCAGGGACAAGAGAAACTGGGGGACTGAGTCACTTATCATTCACTGTGAAGTGATTATTATACCTGTCTGTTACCTCGAATACCTTGTATATGCATTTAAGATACTATTGAAACTCAACAAGCACTCAAGAGTTATACAAACCTTCTATCTTCCTCCCGAAAATTTATAGATTCATTTCATATATTTAAAGATTGGTCCATCTGTACTTTATTTGACAAATGGATGGAGTAAGAAACAGATTTAGCCTTTTCCTGCAAATGGTTCTCTGATTGCCGTAAGCCCATTTCTAGAAATAAGCGAATTTTCTTCTGTGATTTAAAGTCTCAGTGGAGTTAAAAGTACAGGCAGATATATTTTAATTTCATTTTTATAATTAAGGCAATCAAGGGTCAGAATGATTAAATGACTTAAAGTTGATTTTCTAAAAAAGAAAAATGGAATGATGAGCCAGGAATAAAGCTTTAGCCAATATCCTGTCCAGCCCCCCTCATAAAACAGTTTTTGTGTAGCAAGATTTTATGCCTAAAAAAGTTTACAGCAAATATAAGTGACTGAAAGACAATGGTATGTAGCCTTGGTGGCTAATCTTGGACAAAACAGTATCAACATAATTTCTCCTCACTGTATTTTCTCATAGTGAGTTCCAAAATGATTTTGTACATTTTTCCTATCCATCAGGTGTGTAGAACAGTCTCTTCTAATAATCTATGGTAAAAAATTTAGGAGATAGGAAGATATATAAATAAACTACTATGCCTATTAAACATCAGCTTCAAGAAGAAAACTGTTGTCAAAGAAATAGAAGCTTTACTCCTTCTGACAATAAAGTTTTAGCAAGTTTTTTTGTTTTGTTTTGTTTTGTTGGTCTTTTTTGTGACAGGGTCTCCCTGTAGCCCCAGCTGTCCTGGAACTCATTATGTAGACCAGGCTAGCCTTAAACTCACAGAGATCTGCCTGCCTCTGCTTCCCGAGCGAGTACTGGGATTACAGGCCTGTGCCACCATGCCTGGCCTTTAGTGAGTTTTTAAATGACTAACTTTGATTTTTTTTTTTTTTTTTTTTTTTTTTTTTGTCTTTTCGAGACAGGGTCTCCCTGTAGCCCCAGCTGTCCTGGAATTCACTCTGTAGACCAGGCTGGACTTGAACTTGCAAAGATCTGCCTGCCTCTGCCTCCCAAGTGCTAGGATTAAAGGCGTATGCCACCACACCCAGCACTGATTTTTTTTTAAGTTCTTCAAAAGACAGAAATTTTTCTTCAGTGACCAATTTTATGTAATCATAGACACATTATATTTAATATTTTATTGTTAACACTTAAAATATTTAGCAGGTCAGTGTGGCTTAATTTCATCTTTCCTTGAAAGATCATCTATGGTTTTCACTGAAATGAAAAAGAAATCATGAAAATGTTTTTGCCAAACTGAGCATAAAGCCAGAGGGGGCAGGGTACTTACAGAGTATATATATGCAAGATTGTTTAGTGGGTATGGGCACTTGTCACCAAACTTGGTGACCCAAATTCAATCCTTCAAGCTGTCCTCTGACCCATACATTCAAGTGAAACACACATACACATAATGAATTAATTAACTAAGATTTTTAATGATACCTGTTTTTTTACTTGCTCTATGCCAGGCAATGCCTCAATGATTTTCATGTGATATTCTGTTTAATTTTCAAACAAAGCCTCCTTTCTATTCAAAGCACACAAGTCACATAAGTTCCATGAAACTACATAGAGACAGAATTTGAAGCAAGCCCGGAGATTCCTACTCTTGATCTCCACCGCTCTATTTCAGTAATCTTCAATAACTAAGCATTTAACTATTTCCAACTTTTCACTACACCAATCATGGACATTTGAGTATAAAAAATTTTAGCATTTAAGAAATATTCCAATCTGGTAATTTTTAAAATCTTTGCCAAAGGATATAACATTTTAAGAATAAATTTTGTGCATATGTAAATTCTGCATGCTTATTGAAGTCCATATAGACATAAAAAGTTAGAAAATAAAATGAAGAAAATTAATATATTAGTCATCTCACAAAACATTTTGATGGCCAGAGCAGCTGGCCACCAAGAAAATTTGATACAAAACAATTTACTACCCATAGTCTTTATGCTGCATGTCACATCTGTAGACCGCGCCTGTACTGTTACTATGCATACTCTGATCCATCCCCCCATTTCTTGTTCTCTTTGCCCCTGGTAACTATTATTTTTTCTCTATCTTTGTGTGTTTAACATTCTAAAAAATTCCAAATACAAGTTAGATCATTTGAAGTATTTTTCTTTCATCATATTGTGTCAAATGACCATATCTCCTTTCATAAGCTGAGTATTCCATGATAAAAGATAGATGATAGATAATAGATTGGTATAGATAGATGATAGGTAGATTATAGATTAGATAGATAAATAGATAGATAGATAGATTGCTAGGTTGCTAGGATAGATAGATGATAGATAGATAGATAGATAGATAGATAGATAGATAGATAGATGATTGATAGACGATAGACAGATAGATAGATGATAGATGATAGATAGATAGATAGATAGATAGATAGATAGATAGATAGATAGATAGATCTCATAATTTCTTTAATGATTCATCTCCCAGTAACTACTTACATTGTATTTATGTCATGACTGTTGTAAATAATGCTGCAAAGGACACATCAGTGGATTTATCTATGAGGTTGTCATTTAATTTCCTTTGGAACTCAAAGAAAAATTGATGGATCATATGGTGGTCCCAACTGTACCTTCTTTGGGAAGCCCACACTGTTCTCCATAATGGCTACATCAAACTACATTCAACAGTGGACAAAGGCTCCTATTTTCTATAGTTTCACCAACAATTTTTTCTTTCCTACTTCTGAAAATGATATTTTAGGAATTCTTAAGGGGATGCACAAATATCTTCTGAATGTGATAATTTTGTTGAACCTTTAGAAAGTTAGCAGCAGCCAGCCAATCAAGAGACACATCATAAGAACTAAAACATAGCAGTGGTAACCCCAAAAGCCAAAGTGATCTTGAACATGGTTGATGGAAAACTCACATTCAAAGATGGGGGTGACAGGGTCAAACCGAGATCTGTCAGTGTATATGTAAAGCATCGAGTCCAGTGTGGGCACCACATAGATATAAGCATATAAACAGAGAAAAGAATCAGGATGAAGAGGAGGTGTCAAACTATCACTGAGAACTGCTTAAAGAATTGGAACTTCAACACAGTCCCAGAAAAACAAACGACGAATGGTATCCCTCATCTCTGGATGCTAGTGCTAATTACCTAGTTGTAAGTATTTCTTGTGCATGGCCCCTTGAGCTTTTGTCCAAGCAGTTGGGAGTAATGCATATTGGAAACAATAACAACAACAACAACAACAACAACAACAACAGAAAGGACTGCATCAAAGAACTGACTGAAACAGTGAACTTCTGCTCAAAACAGTCAAAACAGTCAACTTCCACATGGAGAATATTGAGAAAGACTGAGAAAGAGATGAAAAGCATGTTTGGCAGAATACATGAGCTCTGGTGGGGTGGCAGGATAGGGTGGGGGACACTGGTCTAGATTTGATAATCTTCTACAAAATATATATTTAAAAAGATAATAAAAAGAAAAAAAAACAAATTGGAACTTCTTAAGCTGAAGAAGAGAGAAAACACAATGAACTCATATGTATTGATGTGTCAAGCACTGTAATAACCATGGGTATCCATTAGGTCATTTGTTATCTGTAAACATACCTCCCTGAAATGTTTTGTTTTATCTGAACACAAGCTAAACAGCAGTCAGAGCTGCCTGACTCCATTGGAAAATCACTGATGTAGGAAAGCCAAATGGGATAGCGCCACCATGAGAAAGTTACTAAATCTTCCACCTCCATTTTATCTGGGGGAAAAAACAGCCCAACAGGGATAACAACTGCACCTACCCTCTGGGTACCTTGTTAGGAGGATGTGAGACAATGTACCAACCAGCCATACATTATAACCAGAAAGGGCTAGTATTTCTATTACCATCATTCCTACAACAATTCCTAAAGTTGAGATTCTGTCTTTTGTGTGTGTGTGTGTGTGTGTGTGAGAGAGAGAGAGAGAGAGAGAGAGAGAGAGAGAGAGAGAGAGAGACAGGATGTCCCTGTAGCCCCAGCTGGCCAGTAACTTGCTAGTTGTCCAGGCTGGCCTTGATCTCAAAGATATTCACCTGCCTCTGCCTCTTGCGTGTTGGAATTAAAGGCCTGCACCATCACACCCAGCTTGAGAACCAGTCCTTTTTATAGAAGAGGAAAAGCTTTAGAAAAGTGAATAAATTATCAAAGTTCATAGGCATTAGAAAAATAAAGCTACATTTTACCGTAGTCTGGCTCAAAGTTCCAGGTACTTTTCTTCTGTTCCTCTAGAGAGTTGTGGGAGGATCTGATTGCTACTTGCAAACGCTCTACGGAAAGGCTCACAGAAAGGTCTAGACATTTGCATTGCCATCGGTGACAGATCTGTATCTCATACACAGAAGCTACTTAGACTTATTAGAAGGAGAAACTTCTTTAAAAAACAAAGTCATCTTTGGGGTCTTTCCCTTCTGTAGTCCCGCAAATGAAGTCCGGTAAGCATGTATCCTGTCTTGATCCCCCTGCACTGGCCTCCATCATACAGCCCAGGTAGTCCAACAATGGCAGTCCATATTCTGACAAGCTGAATTCCCATTAGCTGTTTAGTTCACAAGCTGGGTATCTCAGCAGTCCTCAGTCCACATTGGAAGGTTAAAAAGTAAAAAAGCTGTGTCTTATGTCCTTGAGGAGTGCCAAAAGCAGTGGCATCCACAGAGCAAAACTCTGGAAAGACTCAGAAAAAGATACAGGACATGTATGGCAGAGTACAGGGACTCGGGTGGGATGGGGGGGGCATGGAAAGGGAAGTAACTCTAGATTCGATTGAGAAATGATGTAAGTCTTATGGGAAAAAGTTTAATAACAATAAAAAAATAATTTTGTGGAAAAAAAAAGAAAAAAAAAGTCCTGTGTCATTGCTAGTGTGCTATGAGGGGTTAGACATAGACATCAATGTCAAGAAATAAAGCTTCTACCACATTCTCTTTCCTCTGTCTCAAAGGCACATGGAGTTCCTGGTCAGCATCTAAGACTAAATACGAGCATGACTTCCCTGGAATCTCCAGGAAGACATATCTTTCTCCTTTGACAATTTCAATCACTTAGTGTATTAATTAACAGGTAAATAACTTATTTGTACTCGGATGTTCCAGAATGCTCCGTGGAAGGTCTACAAGTTCCAGCCGCACAGCTCCGAGACTTCCCTTGCTTCTGCTCCAGCTCTTGCCCATCCTTGAAGGAACTTGAGAGGAAGAACGCTCCTGATTCTCAGAACCATTCTCGTCACAGACATTTTTCTCTCTCTACCTCCTGCCTAGGATCTCGCAGCCGACCACTGTAGGTGTAGAGAATGCTGCGGGGCCTGGCAGAGTAGTCCTTAGGGAATGACAGACACTCAGAGACTTATACTAGGATCTGGGACCAAATATGGAGAAAAAAGAATGTGACAGTGCACGGCCGTCTTTCTGTTCTTTACTACAACAAAGCAGCTCTACTTGACTGATGCTCACAGAGCCTTTAAGGTCATACGGCATTTTAGCATTTGCAAAGTATCCCTCTAGTACATCCTCTCTTACTTCTCTTCATTCACAGAAGAGTATCCATACATATACGAAGATTTAAACAATAGTAGCCCTGCTATCAATTTTTAATCAATTAAAAAATACAGTAAGATTATATTTGTATTTCATGTGAAAAGGAAGTTTAGAAGTCTGAGAATACATCTCATGAGTAAGGAACTTGCTTACTATGTGCGAGGCTCTGGATTTGAGTGTCTGCATCCCCACCCCATCAACCCCAGAGAAGCAGGGGAGGCCCAGGGGCAAACGTTGCTGTGTCGTCATCTTCAATGGGTACTTTCCATCACCAAGTCGACCTCATGGGAACCTTTCAGTTGCAGTTGTAGCCATCACAGTCTTGCCCTGAGAAGGAGGAGGGAGAGAGAAGAAATGCCTTGTTACTTTCATTTAAAGAGATTTGGCATTGGTTACTTCATCTGCAAGGAAGGCTAGGAAGTGTAGTTTGTGTAAACCTGGACACAGATTTATTCCTATCCATAGAGGGGTCCACTACTAAGGAACCAGAGGAAATGGTTATTGAGTAGGTATTAGTAGTCTCTGGTCAAGGAATTTGGCCCTAATAGGGTCTAAATGACAGCTATGTAGTTTCTTATATAAGCCACAAGTTACTTTTAGAAAACTCTCTTTGGCTGAGGAATAACTCTCAGAGATCTACTGATATGGTATTCTATCTAAATGGAGTTCCTTTGCATCCTAAAGGGGTACCGTGTGTGGCTCGAGTAGTTATCAATGGCTGCATGCTTTTTTCTTGGCATTTGGTTAAGTTTTGTGCGTGCACCATCCCTCACCTTGAAGACTAAGGAGGCTGCCTCCCCACAGTAGAGTCAATGTTCCTGGCTATGTGCTTCACTATGGGGGTTAGCTCACTATCCATTTGCTGGAGACTGTCTTGCTGCTCAGGGGAAGTAGGTTTGGAAACTCTTTAGGTTTCCAAATACCAGTTATGGGCTTTCCTGATGAGGAACAAGGGTGGAAAGGGACCACCACCCTTTCACCTGCTGCATAAACCAAGTAGTTTACATTACACTATGATTGTCTTCAAACTATGAAAAAATACTTTGTTAGCTACGTTTGTCATCAGTGTGATCAAATATCTAACAGAAACAGTTCTAGGGAGGAGAGGCTTATTTTGGCTCAGGATTCAGAAAATACAGCCTATCATATTGGGAAAAGTACTATGACCAGAGTGGCTCATTGCCAACCTGTCAGGAGCATGAAACAGCTGGCCACATCCCACAGCCAGGGGACAGAGCTGAGGCTGGAAACAAGAGGATGATTACTCTCAAAGCCCACCCCCAGTGGCTTCCGTCCACTGCCATGCCTCCTGCCCTGAAGTCTCCACATCTTCCTCAGTACCATCAGCTTGCGTGGAGCATCCAAACACACAAGCCTGTGGGGAGACATTTCACATTCAAACCATAACAGAAACATCCGTTTTTAAAAACATGCTTATTCACTAGCAGTCACCCATTAGGTGTTGTAGGGGTTTTGTTTATATTGAAGTGATACTTTGACTTTCATCTAACTGTGATGCCTGAGTATGGTTTCCTTATTTAGAATTTTGAGGTGATGGAGAAAATAATATCAGTTTATTATAAATAAAAGGAAATGTGTTTGGCCAGGCATGGTGGTGCATGTCTTTAATCCCAGCACTCAGGAGGCAGAGGCAGGCAGATCTCTGTGAGTTCAAAGCCAGCCTGGTTTATAGAGCCAGCTCCAGGCCAGGAAATATGTTTGTAGCCATAGTTTTAAAGATTATTATATTTGAGGCTGGAGAGATAGCCTAGTGGTTAAGAGCGCCGATTGCTCTTGCAGAGGACCGGGGTTCGATCCCCAGCACCCACATGGCGGCTGAGAACCGTCTGTAACTCCAATTCCAGGAGAACTGCAGTTCCAGGGGAATCCGACGCCCTCTTCTGACCTCCGCGGCATTGCACGACATAGGTGCACAGACCTGCATGCAGACAGTACTTTCATACACATACAGAAATAAATAAAATTTAAAAAAAGAAAATAAATAAATAAAGATTATTATACTTTATGGTGACATTTCACAAATGAGTAATTGAAACAAATAACTAAAGTAGTCGCTCTTATCCATTTCCCCTAAAATTTGAAATTTGAGTAAGGTTATAGAAAAAAGATCCAGGTTAATGGATTTTATGAAGTGTCACGGGGAGGTGTACCTTCAAGAGCATAGATGTCTATACTGGGAAGATATGATGGCTGGAGCCTGAAGTCTGAAAATGGAAACCAAAGAGTCTTCCTGAGTCATCTTGGGGTCTCTCAGTGAATGGAAAGTAGCTGTCTTAGAAAGGATTGTAGGAGCCAGAAAGAGCAAATGACCACAAGGAAATGGAGAATTCCAGATAGCTGGTCAGTTACTCATATGAACTCACAACAATGGTGACAGCATGCACAACTACCATGGAAGCTCAGACCAGACAAAGTTCCAGCATTGACATGGAGAAGTGAGAAGAAATCCCAACTCAACCAAAGGAAATTTTAGCAATTGATGGCTGCTCAGAGGAGGAACGATAGTATCTTACAAGGGCAGGACTCTGTGGGCCCAGTGGATGGACCCTCACATTTGGAGACACAAATCAAACTCTACAGGCCATGTTTACATAGATTAGGTAGGTAATTGAGAGATAGATAGAAGATAGACAGATGATAGATAGATGGTAAATATATAGATAGGCTGTAGATATACATAGATGATCGATAGATGATAGATTAGGTAGATGATTGAGAGATAGATAGATAGATAGATAGATAGATAGATAGATGATAGACAGATGATAGATGATCAATAGATAGGCTGTAGATATATATAGATGATAGATACAGATAGGTACATAGATGATAGGTAGATGATAGATAGATTGTAGATATGTTTAGATGATAGATGATAGATAAATAGATAGATGATAGATAGATGATAGATAGATGATAGATAGATAGATAGATACATAGATAGATAGATAGATAGATAGATAGATAGATAGATAGATAGATAGATAGATTAAATTGGGTAGGGGTCAATCAGGAAGGTGCAGATAGGGGAGGGAATCTAAATACCATTAAACTACATTGTATGAAAATCACAAAAATTTAATAAAAAATTTTTGAAAGAAAGGAATGTCCAGGAGAAGCCAATGGATACCATGAGCCCAACATGACAGAGAAGTTCAAAGTATAGCTACTCAGGAAAGAAGGCTCAACCACAGGGCGGATGTGCTACTTTTCACACCTAAGGCATTTATTTAACAAGCAGAGACAGTTAATTCTGAAGGCTTGACTGTGTTAGAATTGCTCCACAGGAAGAGATGGCTGGGGTCAGCCAGCTTCCCCTCTGGTGGCTCCTTTGTTTCCCTGTTTCCCCCTTGATAGATTTTCCTTACCTTCCAACAGGAACTAGAACATTGAAAACATGTTCACCTTTGGAGGTATTCATTTAATTAACATGTTCAGTTTTGTGTCTATAGTGAAAATAGAAGGAGCTTCTGGGGGATGTGAGTCCAAGTTCCACAGGGACAAATGACCACAGCATTAGTTAGTAAACATGGCACTAGGGTGCTAATTCTGACAGTCTACTAAATTAATGAGTAAGAAGAGTTTCTAAGAAGTATGCTTCCAAAAATTAAAATAGTACATAGAATCAATTGAGATTTTTTATAAAGCAAATTAAATGAAAAAAAATTCAACTATTCTGTTATATTGACATCAAGTTCTCACCATGTTTCTTCTCACCTATGAATTTATATTTAAAAAAAGAGGGGCTGGAGAGATGACCTAGCAGTTAAGAGTGCTGACTGCTCTTGCAGAGGACCCAGGTTCGGTCCCCAGCATCCACATGGCAGCTGAGAACCGTCTTTGACTCCAGTTCCAGGAGAATCCGACGCCCTCTTCTGACCTCCCCAGCACTGCATGACTCAGGTGCTCAGACCTACATGCAGACAGTACATTCATAAAGCCTTGCCAACCTGGTACCCTGCAGCTAGGGCAGGAGGATCAAGATTTTGAAGCAGGTTTTGCTACATACTGTGAGATACTCTGTCAAAAAAAAAAAAACATTCCACTTAAAAGTCATAGTGTGTGTGTGTATGTGTGTGTGTGTGTTGTTACTATGTTGTTGTTGTTATATAATACTAAGCAAGATGCACAAAGGAACAACACACAGTGATGGTCCAATTTGGAGTACTTTATTAGTAGCCAGTGGTCAGAGAGGGGACTAATGCCCAAAAGGACTCTGGACCCCAAGAAGAAGCAGCAGGTGAGGGTTTATTTACAAAGCTTAAAACCCCAATTACATCATGTCAGGAGCAAAGCCAGTAATCATAGTTACACCAGATCACCATAGTTATGTCAGACCAGGGCAGAGCAGTTAACGAAGAGGTTTTCAATTAGCAAAATGTTTTAATAAGGCAAAACCAAGTTTCTCAGAATTGTAGAAACAATGGGCTCCATGGAGATGCAGGTACAGCTGGGAGGGAGGATATTACATCTGGATGTGCTGCCTGGCTACTTGTAAGTTTCCCAGTATTGTAGAAACAATGTACTCCCTAAAACTGCCCGCATGAAATGTTCTGCCTGGCTGGCTGCTGTGGGAATGGCTGAGCAAAAATAGGGTAAAACAAAAGTCAGCTAGAGCAAAATGGAGTTAGTTTTGCCATTTCCATTGCTGTTGTTGTTTAGGAAGGCCAGAACATTGGTTCAATTATTTACTCAGTTTGAGAAAGACTTAGAACATACGGGAATGAGAAGGCATTGGAAAAAAAATGTTGACTAGACCAGCAGTTGATGCGTAAGTGATCACCAAAGTTTTAGCATTATTTAACTCCTGCTACAACCACAGTGATGGGAATGGAAAGTCTATATATTCAGTTAAGTGATTTGCATACTGGAACAGCATGCAAATACTGGAAGACAGGCTTAGGTCTCTTGCATTTCCCACACTTCTCTGAGCACCTTTCTTATGGTCAATACCACATAACTTGCTGTATAGTCATGCAATGCTCTGCTTTGGACTCTAAGCAGAGTAAGAGCTCACATGCTATACGGAGCACCATTCTATCCATTATTCATCTCTCACGGTGCCATTTACAAAGCTGTCCATGCTTCCCTGCATCCATTCATCTATTTGTTCAATTAGTGGATATTCTACAATATACTGAGAGTATGGCCTGTACACAGTCTCTACTTCTAAAGGTTTAAATTTGGATGAGATATGAGAGAAATCACACAAGAAAAACATCAGAGGTGACAAATATGATGGAAGAATTATTGTAAGATGAGTGAAAGGAACCGAGAGGCTACATTGAATCTAGGGGCCAAAGAATACTTCTCCAAGAAATTGATTCTTAGACAAAGACTTAAATGACCAAGGACAGTCAGAATGAACTGGATTGGCATATGTTCCAAACCACAGAAACCCTGTGGATCCAGAGCACAGTGAGTATCTGAAATGAGGTGAGAGGATCACAATATAGACTTCAGAGGGTTTCTGGAAGCTATTTAAGCTTGTAGATTTTACTCCAAATGCTGTTTAGGACTTTACTTGCAGAGATTAAATATGCTGATTTAAATTTCTAAAAACTAGCTATCATAGACCATGGGAAGGCACAGATGAAGCGAAAGGGGAGTCACGTCATTGCAATAGTCCACGAGAAAGATGTTATTTGAGTCAGATTAAGATTAAGAGAGATGGGGGCTGGTGAGGTGGCTCAGCAGTTAAGAGTGCCAACTGCTCTTGCAGAGGACCCAGATTCAATTCCTAGCACCCACATGGCAGCTAATAACCATCTTTAACTTCAGTTCCAGGGGAATCTGATGCCCTCTTCTGACCTCTGAGGCATTGCACAACATGGGTTCACCAACCTACTTGCAGACAATACACTCATACACATAAAAAAAAATAAAAAAATAAAAATAAATTAAAAAAAAGATTAAGATGAAAAAAGCAGGTTGAGGAGGAGGCTGGGAGGTCTCAGTACCCCCCCCATCCCCCGCCACGGCTCAGCTGTTAAGAGGCTTTTCTACTCTTGCAGAGGATCTGAACGCAATTCCTAACACCCATGGTAGATCTCTCACTCTAGCTCCAGGGAATCCAACAGCCTCATCTGGCCTCTTCAGACAACTGCATTCATACACACACACACACACACACACACACACACACACACCTAAAAATAAATCTTTTAGAATTTTAATTTTAATTTTATGTGTATGAGTGTTTTGCCTGCATGTGTGGAAGTGGATCCATGTTATTCAATGCCTGTGGAGGCCAGAAGAAGGCACCAGATCCCCTGGAATTGGAGTTACAGATAGTTAAAGGCCACCACATGGGTGCTGGGAACCTAACCCTGGGTCCTCTGCAATAACAGCCAGTGCTCTTAACTGCTGAACTATCTCTCAAGTCCCCAAATAAATCTTTTTTTTTTACAAGGTGATTTGCTAATGAATCAGCAGTGGAAAAACATGAAGGGCATCAAGGATCACCCAGACATTTGGCAGAAACAGTGAAGTAATTAAGGACGTCTTTCACTGAGCCAGCATGGGGAGTGGGTGTGTGCAGGAGGGAGGTTGAAGATGGAATCCAGATCTTTTTAGTTTGAGATGGTAATTGAAGATACCCAGATTGAAAGCTCAACAAGGCAGCTAAATACAGTTTCCAAAAGAATACTCACTGGCCTATGTGGTATCTGAATGATGACACACATAAAGTTGCACTCAGAGGTGACATTACTTGATGGCAGATGAGCAGGCTAAACACATGAGAGGTAGAGCCATGAATTTCCACAATATACATATCAAAAGGCAGAGGAGAAATATCCAGTTTCTTTCCATCTTTTAGCAGGAAATGGCATTAGTTGATGTGTTGATTTAATATCCTCACCAAGTCATTCAAAATAAGAAACTTTAGCCAGGTGTGGTGGTGGACACCTATAATCCCAGCACTCAGGAGGCAGAGGCAGGCAGATCTCTGAATTCAAGGCCAGTCTGGTCTACATAATGAGTTCAGGCCTAGCTGGGGCTACAGGGAGACCCTGTATCAAAAAGACCAAAAAAGAAAGAAAGAAAGAAAGAAAGAAAGAAAGAAAGAAAGAAAGAAAGAAAGAAAGAAAGAAAGAAAGAAAGAAAGAAAGAAAGAAAGAAAGAAAGAAAAATTTGGACCAAATTCACAGAGTACCAGGAAAGTGAACATTATGTATTCACTAGTGGAGCCCACTGAAGTAAATATGAATACATGTCTCACAAATTATACTGTGAATGAGCACATTATTATTAAAAAAATTAGAACAGCATTTGCCTAGACTGGACTGTAATTATCTTGACCTGTGAAATATGACAATAAGAAAAAAGGCTCACTGGCATTTTATCATAGTGCTTGAAAAACTTTTATTTGTAGTAGGTATAAAATAAAACTGGAAGATGACTCAGTATAATAATTCCTTCCTTAATGTTCTTCTTTATAAAAAAGATTAATTTCTAAGTGCATAAGTAATATAGTATTTTTAAAATCAAATGTACAACTTGCATCACCTTGACAGCTCCTTCCAATCTTGGGCCTATCTGTAGGTTAACAATGTTGCTAGTTTTTTTTTATTTGTTTATTTTTCTAAGAGGTTCTACAATATAAGAGCACAGTTGTTTTCAGATCACATTAACATTGCTCAATTTGCCATACAACTAGGTAATTGGTGCTAGCAGCCACAGATGAGGGATACCATTCATCCCTTGTTTTTCTGGGACTGTGTTACTTCACTCAGCATGATATCTTCTAGCTCCACCTATTTACCTGCAAAGTTCATGATGCTATCTTTCTTTACCACTGCATAGAACTCCATTGTGTAGATGTACTACGTTTTCTCTATCCACTTGTCTGTTGAGGGGCACTTGGGTTGGTTCCAGCTCTTTGCTTTTGTGAAGAGAACTGCAAAAAACATGGCTGTGCATGTATCTCTGTGGTAACATGAGTCTTGTGGGTACATACTGAGGAGTGGTATGGCTGGGTCAGGTGGCAAGTTCATTCCAAGTCTTCCAAGGGTTCTCCACACTGCTTTCCATAGTGGCTGTACAAGTTTACTTTCCTCTCCAGCACTTGGTATCATTTGTTTTCTTGATCCTAGCCAGTCTTATTGGAGTAAGATGATATCTTAAGGTGGTTTTGATTTGCATTTCCTTAATGATTAGTGATGTTGAACGCTTTTTAAGATGTTTCTCAGCCATCTCTAATTCCTCACTTGTGAAGTCTCTGTTCAACTCTTTGCTCCACATTTTGAGTGNTATGTGTATGAGTGTACTGTCTGCATGTAGGTTGGTGCACCTGTGTCGTGCAATGCCGCGGAGGTCAGAAGAGGGCATCAGATTCCCCTGGAACTGGAGTTAAAGACAGTTCTTAGCCGCCGTGTGGGTGCTGGGAATTGAACCTGGGTCCTCTGCAAGAGCAGTCAGTGCTCTTAACCACTGAGCCATCTCTCCGGCCCAGTTATCTTTTTTTAAGATTTACTTTATTGGCCTGGTATGGTAGCACTTGCCTTTAATCTCAGCACTTGGGAGGCAGAAATAGATGGATCTCTGTGAGTTTGAGGCTAGCCTGGCCTATACCAAGTTCCAGGCCAGCCAAGGCTACATAGTAAGACTCTGAATCAAAAAGGCAAAAAATAAAATAATTTTAGTAAGATATAATTTATTATTGTATGTGTATATATATGTGTGTGTAAATATATATGTGTGTATGCATATGTGTATAGGTATATATGTATATGTATGTGTATATGTATATGTATATGTATGTGTATGTGTATATGTATATGTATACAGAGGCCCATGGAAGCCACAGGCATTAAATGCCATAGGAGCTGGATTTACAGGCTATGACCTGCCCAATATGGGTGCTGGGACTGAATTCAGGTCTTCTGCAATATCAGTAACCATGTTCTTAACCATGAGAAATCTCTCAGACCCTTGGTTGTCTTCTCATATTCACAAGCACAAAAATGAATGTCCACTAGCCTACTCACTAACACACACACACACACACACACACACACACATATGCGCGCACATGCACACACAATGAGGACATCAAATCCAGGTTGTTAGTCTATCTTTTATATTTTATTATTTTTATTTTATATGTATGAGTGTACTGCTTGCATGTAAGTACACCTGTGTCATGCAATGCCCTCCAAGGTCAGAAGAGGGCATCAGATTCCCCTGGAAATGGAGTTCCAGATGGTTGTTACCTGCCATGTGGGTGCTGGGAATTCTTCTACAGGAACAGCCAGTGCTCTTAACCACTGAGCCAGCTCTCCATCCTCAGGGTTGAAGAAAGAAAGAAAGAAAGAAAGAAAGAAAGAAAGAAAGAAAGAAAGGAAGGAAGGAAGGAAGGAAGGAAGGAAGGAAGGAAGGAAGGAAGGAAGGAAGGAAGGAAGGAAGGAAGGAAGGAAGG
>VZQC01002730.1:317857-330804 GCA_009823505.1 Rhizomys pruinosus
GGGCTGGAGAGATGGCCTAGCGGTTAAGAGCGCCGACCGCTCTTGCAGAGGACCCGGGTTCGATCCCCAGCACCCACATGGCGGCTGAGAACCGTCTGAAACTCCAATTCCAGGAGAACTCCAGTTCCAGGGGAATCCGACACCCTCTTCTGACCTCCGCTGCATTGCACGACAAGGGTGCACAGACTTGCATGCAGACGGTACATTCATACACATACAGAAATAAATAAAATTAAAAAAAAATAAAATAAAGTATAAAAAGGTTTTTACCTTTCACATTTTTTTAAATTATCAATAGAAATGGAAAACATCAATTAGTAGTTATCAGGCTGCCTGGCACAGCAGAAAGATGTGAGTTTAATGAATTATTGAATTACTGAAATGTGTGGATATTTGTATTGTGATTAGATTGCACAGAGATTGTTGTATAAAAATACAGTATCTGTCCTTAAAAAGAATCTGCACATGGACTTGAAACTTTCAGCCCAGTCGACTCAGTTTCTCCATCTGTAAAACAGTTAATAACAGTTTTATGCAGTAGTTGGGAGAACTGGAGATAATGTATCTTTGTGTCTCACATGGGCCTGGCATCTAGAGACAACTTTGTCTCTGTGATCTGCTCTGCTCCCCACAAGGACCTCAAACCTGAAGACTCTACAATGGTTTTCCCTGCACAGAAGATAGGGCTCAGCGTGTGTTAGGCACCAGATACATTTATGTTGCTGCGAGGACATAAATACTAAACTCTCAGCTGGATAAACTGAAGTTTGGTGAGATTACATAAATGACCCCAGAGAATGCAGAGGGTTCATTCTGGATCAGATCTGGATCCAGGCCTGAGCTCTTGTATTTATGCTAAGATATACATCACAGAAAAGTTAACATTTTGAACACTTTTGCAAATATTGTCTTATGATGAGTTTCACAGAGACAAGTTCTTGTAAGTATATTATATTGTGACTGTAGTCACCCAAGTGTTTCCCTCCTCTTCCATCTTCATTCCCCTTTCACTGCTCGCCTTCTTTCCTTAGTCCTACTTCTGATTTCATCTCATACATATTATGTGACATCCATTATATATATATACACATACATATACATATACACATACATATACATATGCATCTATAGCATCTATGTATAATCTGTTATCCACAAATGATAAAAATAGACAATATTTGTTTTTCTGACTCTGGCTTATTTCATTTAATATGATGATCTTCAGTTGTATCCATTTTTCATCAAATGGCATAATTTCATTCTTATTCATGGCTGAACTTAGCACCACTGTTTGTGTGTGGTGGGGCCTTGGAACTCACTTTGTATGCCAGGCTGCCTAGAACACAGATCTGCTGGAATCTGCTGAAATTAAAGGCATGTGCCACTAGGCCTATCTGTCTATCTATCTATCTATCTATCTATCTATCTATCTATCTATCATCTATTATCTATCTATCTATCTATCTATCTATCTATCTATCTATCTATCATCTATCATCTATCTACTCATCATCTGTCTGCCTATCATCTATCTATTATCTATCTATCATCTATCTACTTATGTCTACCTATCATCTATCTATCTATCTATCCTATCTATCTATCTTTGTATCTATCATCTACCTATCATTTACTTTCTATCTATCTCCTATCATCTATCTACCTATCTATCATCTACTTGTCTATCTATCTCCTATCATCTATATGCCTATCATCCACCCACCCATCCATCCATCCATTATCTATCTATCTATCTATCTATCTATCATCTACTTATTATCTATCTATCATCTATTTATCTCCTATCTATCATCTATCTATCAATATATCTATTTATCTCCTATCTATCATCTTTCTACCTATTTATCTATCTATTATCTATCTATCCATCTACCCATCCTATCTATCTATCTATCTATCTATCTATCTATCTATCTATCTATAATCTATCTCTCACATTTTCTTTGTTCATTCCCCAATCACAACCCTGCCAGGCCTACATTAGCATATTGTGGGGCTCCTTCCCTCTATTCCTTAGACCCACAGTTCCTCCTTACCCTTTTCCTAGAGTGAATGTATGGTTCTAAGTGCAGTGAATTCCTTTGCAATGATTATTGGCCTTGGTTGTAAGGCATTAGCATCATTATCATGCTTTGCTTTTTCCAATAACATCAGAGAAAGTAATATATGGCAAGGTTTCAAAATATGAGCATATGCTCAGACATAGAATCACACATATGGCAACACATAGATATGCACATAAATGGACAGACTGCTCGCTGGGATCTGATTCATTTGATATATCATTATTAAAATCCTAGTAAGTGCTAGTTTGAGGCTCAGGGAAATATCCAATCATCTTTACAAAATTTTCAGCAAGTGAGAGAGGAACATAGTGACCTCAGAACTGGAATTCAAATCGCCCCTGAAGTATGGCACTATATTGCCAATCTTTCTTGACTGGTGGAATGTTGGTTATTACAAGTTGTGTATTTTTTTAAGGCTCAACGTTTTAAAAAGTACCATGAATACTGCTATTCGGTACTGTTTATAGTCACACAGAAGCCAACAAGTTTAAAAAAAGACACTTTTGGAAAATTAATCTGGATTACCAGATGAATAATGTGATTTCAGTTTTATTTTGGGTGTTTAGTCTTTACCAATGCCATGCCAATTATTGTGTTTTGGATAGTGAAAGCAGCCTTTATACATTTGTTAGATAACTCATCTGGGAATTATGAAACAGACTTTGTAAGGATATTCAGTTATGTACTTCCTCAATAACAAAGACAAGGCAGGAAAAGAAGTGGGTTTTTAGATAACTTTTTTTTTTTTGCAAGAGTATGCACCTCTCAAGAGTCCAATCAGTAGTCACTGAACTACTCTATCTTCATAAGTGCTGATGAGTCAACACCACCCTCTAAAATGACAGCAGCTATGGGATTCCCCCAAGCCACAGGGATGAATTACACACCGGCATCGTGATGGACAGGCCTGCCGGTCTTTCCCACCCACAGAAGTAAATGTGCTCCTGGGCTCCGAGCCAGGGAGGTATTATCCAGTTTCTATAAAACCATGTAAGCTTTAGTCTTGTGGTAGAGGATGCCTCCGCAGCTCAGTGTCGCTAAGTGGCAAGTGTTAAGCCATTGAGCTAACTGCTCAAGTAGTTACAGGTCGTGGTGTGGCCTTTGCAAAGCAACATGTAGGTGTTCTTAGTGAAGTACAGCTTCAGCTCTTTCTTGAAGGCACATCTTCCAGCCCAAGTCGGTGCTGGAAGGAGAAGGGCTTGGTATTTCCATTTTCGGGTTCTAGTGTTTGGATGCTTCAGCTCTGATTTTGCCTCTTTGCACTCAGTGCTGTCCTGTTGATGCCAGACCACTCTGTTATAGATCCACTGAAGAAATCTGGTCAGTTCCAAGTACAGGTTAGGCTGGAAAAGAAAGTAAAAATCATCTGAACTTTTGGGGTTTGAAAAACGAAACGTGAGGTTGAAATGAGGGGAGAAGAGGAGAGGGGAGGGGAAGAGACAAGAGGGGAGGGGAGGGGAGAGGAAGGGAGGGGAGAAGAGGCTTAATCTTACCCTATGTATTAGGATTAACCATGCTATGAGTTACGGAATCACAAGCTAGTGAAAAATTTGGAAAATCATTATAAATTTTATGCCTCTAGTTTTATACCTGATGTAGAATTTAACTTTGTTGTGTTTTGATATCCAGTCTGGATTACAAAATACATTAAGGACTGACTAAAATTAGTGAAATGTTAAGCACATTTGTCAGTGGTCCAAAATGTTCAGTCACCTTCAGTTGTAATGATTTCACATGGATGTACAGACTTTGAACGTATTGAAAAATCTAATCCTGAGAATTCAGCAAAGACCTGTACTAATTAGGTTTTCAAGATTCATCAGTAAAGGAAAAATTTAGGTTATAATAAACTTAAGAGATATTACTTTAAGCACATTAAACATTTATATTTTGTAGGGTTATATTGTTAAATATATATTTGTATAACAATTCTTTGAAAACTGATAATTATATGTAATTCCATATGTAAAATTATATGGCCTCTACAAGTTTACAAGATGAAATTGTTTTCTTGTTTATCTGATACTATGGAAATCAAACAATACGTATGACTTGAATTATACTTTCTTATTCTATTTCCATTATCTATGCATATGTGCATACACATTTGCATGTATAGTTAGCAGTCAAAATAAGTCTGCTTAAGTTATTTATTAACATTGAGTCAAGAAATACTAGGGCTGTAAATTTCAACTCAGCCATTTTACTACAAGACACTGTGATCCACAGTAAGAAGAGGCTTGTTAAGGTCATGCGACTTTGATAGTCAAGGAGAGAAGATAGTTTGGCCTTCTTACTTGCAAATTCGTGCACTTAGTTTTCAGCTGTCTTGAGGAATCAGAAATTCTCTTTTGAGTGACCTACTTATCTCTATGTTTGAACGGTAGAAAGTACCTGATTATCAATTGGTCCCTATTCTTTAAGTGTTTTATTGTTTGACAGTTCCATACATTTATTTAATGAATTTTAGTAGTTTTCATCCCTCATTTCCCTCTCATCGCCCTCCCCCTCCTGCTGAAACTCTTCTCCCCAACATATCCTCTTTCTACATTCATGTCTTCCTTTTTGGATGTGAACCACTGAATTTAATTACACTTTCTCCAGTAAATAATCCCTATTCTTTTAAGGTTAAGTAGGATCATGATGGTTGTAGGAGTCTGTTTTACCTACAGCTGAGTAAGATTTGGTGTGAAAGGGGAGTAGGAATGAAATCTTCCTTGTCAAGGTGCTTCCAATAAAATATCACCACCCCTTCACGTGCACATTGTACATCTCCTCTCCAGATTAGTATCATACATGCCACTTTCTGCTTCCTGAGAGGAAACTAGCTACACAGCATTGGAACTTGGGGGTGAGCAGAAGATGCTGATGAGGGATTTTCCTTGTGTTCTCAGAACTGTCCTTGCAGATTTCCCTTCAAAGCACATAGACTAACAGAGGCATCACCTCGTGTCTGTTTCCAGCTTTTAACTGGGAACAAGAAATCCAGATCTTTCTCCTTTAAGATTATGTGAATCTGAATCTCTACTCAAGAGGAAATGGAATGGAAAGAGAAGGTGTGGGCACAGAAGAGAAGCTTGATCTGGTCATTATTTTTTGCAAAATAACCCCAATTGCCTGCAAAAGCATTCGTGAACTAATTCAAGAAAAACACTAGCTGCGTGCAGGCTGTGAGCACGGAGGGCGTCTTCAGGATCAGCAGGGTTTAGTTACGTCTCTACCTGGACAAACGCAAGGTGCTCTGCCACCCTTACCCCAGGCTTGTTTCTTTTTCTGACTCATGAGTCACATGAGTATAACCTTATTTTTTATATATTAGAACATGTTTCTATATAATCCCTTTCATTTTATGTTCATTCCTTGGGTAGTAAAAAAAAAAATCATCCCTTCCGTTTTTCATTAATGACAGTGATGGCATTCAAATCAAAGATCTCTGGTTAATTCTGAAAAGATTACTCTGTAGCTGTTTGGGAAAGCTGTACAGATGTGTATCTGCCAAAGGATACACTTTGTTAGATATCCCCCAAAGCAACCTCAATTATCTGTTTCAAAATATTCAGTAACAATTGGGAGATAGCAGCAAAACTGTTTGCCTTAGTCTATTCATGGAGACACACACACACTTGTGTTCATATAGCATTTAGCTTTAGCACATCTAAATCTCATCTCTGCCTACATCTGTCTGTATGTAGATCTATGTCATCTTCTTTATATCAGTCACTATCTCCAGCTACTCCCTCAGCATTTCCACAAAATGGACGATGGGGTTGAATCACAGGGTTGTAGAGGTAAAACCAAAGGAAGAATGGCATGCTCTTTGTACACATCTAGTAGTTTCTTGACCTTGCTTACATTTTTTTAATTTTTTATTTATTTATTTTTGTATGTGTATGAATGTACTGTCTGCATGCAGGTCTGTGCACCCGTGTCGTGCAATGCCGCGGAGGTCAGAAGAGGGTCTCGACCTTGCTTACATTTTAAAAAGCACTGATGCTGGGCGTGGTGGTGCACGCCTTTAATCTTAGCACTTGGGAGGCAGAGGCAGGCAGATCTTTGTGAGTTCAAGGCCAGCCTGGTCTACAGAGTTCCAGGACAGCCAGGGCTACAGGGAGACCCTGTCTTGAAAAGACCAAAAAAAAAAAAAAAAGCACTGATATGTGTAGCTGTGGCAATAAAATTGTTATGTCCCCTTACTTCATAGACCATGTCATTGCCAGCGTCCATCACATTAGCTATCCTCCCTCAGAGTGTCTGAACTGTGTCATGTCTTTGCTTTGTGTTAGGGAGGCCAAGTCCCAGAGGCTGTGTGAAGTAAGCAAGCTCTAGATCTGGGGAGAGTTGGTGCTTGCAGGATCTAATTCCCAGATTCATTTTCCCAGGTCCTGAGGGTGCCTGAGCACCTGATCCAAGCAGGATGTAGGCTCCTCGGTCTGTGTGTGCTTTCTAACCTTTGCCAGCTATGATTAGACATGTAATTGTATAGCTAAATTTAGCCTGCCATTTGCATACGTAATTAATTATAATATAGTTAGTTCTCTCTAGTCTCTCTTTTCCATAAATCGAATTACTTAGGGACTCTTATATGACACTAAAATCTTTTTTTAAAAAAGTACATGTGACATTTTGAAGGATAAGACTAAGAGCTATTTATAGTTCTCCAATGTCAAATCAGAGCTTTCTGCTGTGATCAGACGGGGAGGAAGCCCTTAATCTTTCAAGAAACAGTCCCAGAACACTGTCTGCACATCGGCTTCTCTTTCTGATAGTGCTCCATGAAAACTGTATCATCCCACACAAATAACTTCCAAAGGATTACTCAGCCTTGTGTTGATCTATTTAACATGTGTATGAATATCAGCTACTGTGTACTAGGGCCATCTCAGCTAATTCTCAGGTAGCTATAGATTTATTCCTAGAGTTGTAGGTTGAAATGTCCCTTCAAAATTTGTGTGTTGAAGTCCTAAGCTCCAGTACTTCATAATATGACTTTATTCAGAAGTCAGTTTGCTATAGATGCAATTAGTTGAGATAACGTCATAGTGGAGTGGATAGAGCATTGGTTTCCAGTGTGCTTGTGTCTACACAAAAAAGATATTTGGAGACAGACACATGAGGAGAACACAACAGCATACAGATAGGGACAGAGAGCTGGGAGATGCTTATAAAGCCCAGGAGTATCACAGATTGGTAGCCCCTACCAGTAAGTAGGGAAAGCATAGATCAGACCATTTTTACTGACTCTCAGGCAGAATTGTCCTGTTGATACCTTGATCTTGGACTTTTAGCTATGGAGGTGTGAGATGACTGATTCCACAGCCACTCTGTTGAAGGTCCTTTGTTACAGAGGCCCTAGCAAACCAACACATCAGGGTACCCAGTGTTGATGGACTGAGGATTAAGGTCCAGATGTTCTAGTTCTGGAAGCTCACACAGCAGCCAAGGAGCTTCCTTTGTGTATAGAGTCCAAACAGAGTTCTGGTTCCTTCTAATTATTTGATTCTCCCTCACCTCTGGGTCCTAAAAGTCCACAGGAGAGCTGGGGTGGCAGGAGTGGTTGATCTTCTCGGCCTTCCTTCTAGGTACTTAGGAAGCCTCAGATTAATACACTTTCTAATTTATTGAAAATGCCAAATGCTACAAGAATTTCTATATAGGACAGATAGTGAAGCAGTGGAGAAACATTTGATCAATCACAAATCAAGTGGGATTGTGTTCAGATTTGATTTCTAAGCACCCAGGGTGAGGGTCAAGGTACATGATATTTTTCAGTCTTTATGTGATCATAGTTTGTGGCCTTGCAAGTGTTGTAGAAGGCTAAATCATGGAAAGAAAGGGAGGATTTATCCAAGTTGAGAAAAGACACTGTTAATAGAGCAATTTATTGGAAGGAGCTGGCAAGGGTTCCAAGCAAAGGGTTCCACTTGATCGAACTGGAATTTGTAGCCTGGCAGCTTCCCATACAGTATGAGAGTGGGGCAGGAAATCGAGCTCCTGGTGGAAGGCCAGGTAGGCCAGTGGTCGGTTCTGTTTGGCAGAAGCTTGGGGGGGGGGTGAGACAGCTTGACCCCAGTAGTGAAGGGGTTCAGGTCTTTATTAGGAGAACTGTGTGCAGCTCTCAAGCTTCCTGGGCTGGCTGCAACCTCCAGAATACATGGAGAGTGTGATGATATTCAAAGTACATGAAAGATCAAAGAGGCTTAGAAACTAGCACATCTCGAAGCTATGCAGACAAAGGATATTCATCTATATCAATAAATGAAGTCATTTATAACAAGGTGCAAGGTACAGATAACAGGCACAAACAAGGCATTTTCAAGTTCTCCTTGGGTGTGTGTAAATGAGCAGAAACTATGTCATTTGGTTCATAGTATCTATATCTATATCTATCTATATCTATATCTACACCTATACCTATATCTATCTATCTATCACCTATCTATCTATCTATCTATCTATCTATCATCTATCTATCATCTATTTTAATCCCCTTTTATTTGGAGATACTTTTGTAGTGATTATTTCTGTGGTCTAAAACATAGGTAGGAATGAAGGAAAACAAAGGAATATACTTGTGGAGTGGCTGGTGCAATGTTTACACGTTGCTCAAGTACTTTTCTTATAGGATGATCTTGAGAGTCTCACACAGACCTAGAACTCTTGCTTTACTCGCAAGGTAATGAACTACTTTGTGGACTTTCCTGGCTTATTGCAGGTTGGATTTAGCAGGCCTAGTGTAAGATAAGTGCATTCCTGCTAAAGGTAGAATGATGTCTGAAAGGAGCTTTCGGTGTAACACACATTTCCTAAAGAAAATGATCCCATGACAGGACTCACAGAAGGAGGAAGGGACCACAAAGGGTGGAAGTGCGATGTAGCTGTTCTTCCTCATCTCCATCAACTTGAAAGACACTGGCACATAATGCCGATTAACACAATGATTTCTCTGAGGAAGGGTTATATTATTTTCATCATAATTTCTCAAAGGCCTCAGAGGATGTATGGTGAGCATTCAGAACAGTAGCTTAAGGGGCAGGAGAGATGACTCAGTAGCTAAGAGAACTTGTTCTTCCAAAGAAGCTCAGTTTGGTTCCCAGTATCCATCTCTAGAGACTCACAACTGCCTGTTAACTCCAGCTCCAGGAGATCTGACACCCCCTCGTTGGCCTCCTTGGATGCACACAGACATGTGGACATGCACACATGAATAAAAAAGAAATCTTTACAATATGGTAATTTTAAACTTAAAAAATTCTGGGGCTTCCCTATCTACTTTGCATGAGGCTCTAGGTTCAGTCTTTAGCACTTCAAACAAAAAATGAAAGAGAATTGAGTTTCTCAATGAAGTCTACTCCAAACATTTGAACACCACCACCAACAACAAAATTACAAGCAATATACTATCATTGCTGAAAAACTACGTGAAATAATTTAAATATTTTAATTTTTTATCTGTGACCATTATGCCCTCAAGTATGTAAATGCACGTGTGTTGTGCAGTGCCTATGCAGGCTGTAAGAGGATGCTGGATTCCCTGGAGCTGGGGTGAGCCACCATATGGGTGCTTGTATTTGAGCCTGGGTCCTTTGGAAAAGCAGTAGGTGCTCTTAACTGGTGAGCCATCTCTCAAGACTCCCCACTTTAAATATTCTATATACACAAATGGTTCACAAAATTTCAGGAAACTTGTAAGTGTATGGATCTTTGCCTAAGGGATTCTCAATATATATTTTTAAATTTGTATTATTATTTTTATTTTATGTGTATGAGTGCTTGCCTGTGTGAATATAACTGTACCCGAATTGTGCAGTGCCCTCGGAGGCCAGAAGAAGGTGTTGGCTTCCCTGGAATTGGAGTTATGGATGCTCATTAGCTATCATGTGGGTGTTAGGGATCAAACCTAGGTCTTCTGAAAGAGCAGATACTACATTCTCAATAATGTAAAACCAGCTTCAATGTTAGCTTTCCAACCTCACTGTTAACTGGCATTCCAAAAGATTTCCTAGTGAAAACGCATTTTCTGGACTGGAGAGTTGGCTATGCTCTTAACCCACTGGTTAAGAGCATTGGCTACTCTTGCAGAGGACCTGGGTTCGATTCCCAGTACCCACATGGAGGGAAAGAATAGCAAAAATGGAACATGCAAAAGGAGGTATCTTTTTTTTATATTAGGACAATACATTACTCAAGTTCCTTATGAAACTAAACAAATTAAAACATTGATAGCCAAATATAATGTCAACACTCTGGAAACAGACACAGGAGAAGTACCCCAAATTCAAGGCAAGTCTGGTCTACACTGTGAGTTACAGGCCAGTCTGATACATAATGAGACACTGTTTCTTTTTAATTTTTTAACTTTATTTATTTTTGTTTTATGTGTATGAGTATTGTGCCTACATGAATGTAACTGTGCCTGCATTGTGCAAAGACCACAGAGGCCAGAAGAGGACGTTGGATCCCCTGGAACTGGAGTTGCAAATGGTCATTAGCCCCTTAATTTTTTTAAGATTAAAAAAAATTGTGTCTGTGTGTGTGTGTGTGTTTGTGTGTTTGTGTGTATGTGTGTGTGTGTGTGTGTGTGTGTGTGTGTGTAGCTAGCTCAGTGGTTAAGTGTTGACATTATTGTTAAATTGCTTTTTATATGCATACTATTAAGTACATAAAAGTATGTCATGAAAAGGTGGTTGAACACTATGGGTAAGGGTCAGGAGTCTGAGATTCAAGAGGGTCAATTTGTTTCTATGGGTACAAGAATCATCTGCTTAATTCCTGATGTATTGCAGTCCTGTAAGTTTAATATGGGATTCCAGAGGGTCTCTGCTGCTTCAAACCTTTGAATCTCGGTAGGTTGTGTGTTCCCTAATTAGATGCACTGGCCAAAGGTTTTTTTTCCCCCCTTTTCCCCTTTCTGAATAGTGTAGCTATGGAATGCAAGGCATTTATTATGCACCCAAGTAGTTATGTCCCAGTTTCTGCTCTTTCACAGTGCTGCTGTATGCATGAAAGAGTGTAATGTAATATATAACAGGGCTCTTTTTAATATATAGTATCCTGGGATATCATAGAAGGGAATAATTTGCTTCAAAGGCAAGAAGAGGGAATTAAGGCTTCAGTAAATCTGTGTTAGATTCACTGCCTTGCTGCATTTGAGGTCTTACCTAGTTTAATTCAGGCCTGTGGCTCTCCCTAAGGGACACAGGACCCAACTTAATGTATTTTAGAGGTATAGTATTTGGGACACAGATTTCCAACTGTAATTTGATATACTAGGGGATCCTCAAATATTTCAAGAGAGATCACAAAATAGCTTAAAAGAAAATTCATTTTCTTTTTTTAATTATTTTTATTTTATGTGTACGAGTGTATTGCCTGAATGTATGTAAGTGTGTGTTATGTAAGTTCAGCCTTGTCATGCAGTGCTTACAGAGGTCAGAAGAGGGGGTTGGATTCCCCCAGAAATGGATGGTTGTCAGCCACCATGTGGGTGCTGGGAATCGAACCTGGGTCCTCTGAAAGAATAGCCAATGCTCTTAACTCACTGGTTAGGAGCACATCCAACTCTCCAGTCCTGAAAATGCATTTTCGCTAAACTGGCAAGTTCATTGAGGCCCCTTTTCTTCTGTGCTGAGGCTTGGCCTGGATTCCACTGAGTCCCAGACATTTAGGGATGAAGGCTTCACAGTGCCAGTTTGCATGCAGCTTAGGGAAATCAGTCCTGAAAAACCACAGTGAAGTGTCNGCTCAAGTACTTTTCTTATAGGATGATCTTGAGAGTCTCACACAGACCTAGAACTCTTGCTTTACTCGCAAGGTAATGAACTACTTTGTGGACTTTCCTGGCTTATTGCAGGTTGGATTTAGCAGGCCTAGTGTAAGATAAGTGCATTCCTGCTAAAGGTAGAATGATGTCTGAAAGGAGCTTTCGGTGTAACACACATTTCCTAAAGAAAATGATCCCATGACAGGACTCACAGAAGGAGGAAGGGACCACAAAGGGTGGAAGTGCGATGTAGCTGTTCTTCCTCATCTCCATCAACTTGAAAGACACTGGCACATAATGCCGATTAACACAATGATTTCTCTGAGGAAGGGTTATATTATTTTCATCATAATTTCTCAAAGGCCTCAGAGGATGTATGGTGAGCATTCAGAACAGTAGCTTAAGGGGCAGGAGAGATGACTCAGTAGCTAAGAGAACTTGTTCTTCCAAAGAAGCTCAGTTTGGTTCCCAGTATCCATCTCTAGAGACTCACAACTGCCTGTTAACTCCAGCTCCAGGAGATCTGACACCCCCTCGTTGGCCTCCTTGGATGCACACAGACATGTGGACATGCACACATGAATAAAAAAGAAATCTTTACAATATGGTAATTTTAAACTTAAAAAATTCTGGGGCTTCCCTATCTACTTTGCATGAGGCTCTAGGTTCAGTCTTTAGCACTTCAAACAAAAAATTAAATGAAAGAGAATTGAGTTTCTCAATGAAGTCTACTCCAAACATTTGAACACCACCATCAACAACAAAATTACAAGCAATATACTATCATTGCTGAAAAACTACGTGAAATAATTTAAATATTTTAATTTTTTATCTGTGACCATTATGCCCTCAAGTATGTAAATGCACGTGTGTTGTGCAGTGCCTATGCAGGCTGTAAGAGGATGCTGGATTCCCTGGAGCTGGGGTGAGCCACCATATGGGTGCTTGTATTTGAGCCTGGGTCCTTTGGAAAAGCAGTAGGTGCTCTTAACTGGTGAGCCATCTCTCAAGACTCCCCACTTTAAATATTCTATATACACAAATGGTTCACAAAATTTCAGGAAACTTGTAAGTGTATGGATCTTTGCCTAAGGGATTCT